>JAANBA010000061.1:0-185076 GCA_014621435.1 Neopestalotiopsis clavispora
CGGCCACGCACGACGGTTTGGGCGTCTGGGACTACAAGTCCCTACCGCGCCGGGGCGCCCGCGAGTACTATGCCCGCGACGCCGGCGCCACGTACAGCTACAACGCCGCCACGGGCGAGCTCATCTCGTACGACACCCCCGGCATGGTGTCCAAGAAGCTCGACTACGTCCTCAGCATGAAGCTAGCGGGTGCGTATTTCTGGGAGGCGTCGGCGGACCGGCCCGACGATGGTGCCACGACGACGGGCCGCAGTCTCATCCGGACCAGCGCCGACAAGCTGCGGAATGCGGGCGGGCTGGACACCTCACCGAATCATGTTTAATCGAATTGCTTTCCCTGTGGATAATCCATTGGCTTGGAGTGGCGGAAATGGGCTCATGGCATTTTGGGGATGGAGAGACATTTTCTCTGAGAACGAATACGACGACTAATGATCATGTCAAGATACGACGACGCAAAGAGAGAAAATCTTACACCTAGTTCATGGAAGGGGACTTTTGGAGGATATAATGGGATGGAAAGAGGCTCATGACAGCGACGAAACGGATGAGAAACGACTCAAGCAGTACTTTTGCAGTCTTTGCACTCAACGACTAAATGATGGTCAAGGAGTTCTGAAGGAATTCGTATGTATGGAAAACGGGTATTTATTATTGAGACTCCTGCACACTCGCTCATTTACGATCAAAAAAGGATTCCTCTTGGACGCCCAATTGTCGTGATAATGGAAAACTCATCATATCATCGTTGACTTATTCTTTTTCGCTTTTCACTCTACGCTGCACACTTCTGTTTGAGCTGCCCCTGGCCGTTTGATAGTCATGTCAGACTACACTCTTACATTAGACTATCTGGAGGATAACAATAGTAATATACGAAAGCCAATGCGCTGTATTTTGGGGTATTTGATGTTTTTAAGGAGAAAATTGTTCTTCGTAATAGAGACAAGTATGCAACTGGTGGGGATTGTTGGCGAAATCGACATCGCTTCTTTTCCTTTGACAATCTGTATAGCAACAAGCCTAGGACTGGGTAATGCGGCCCAGAGACGGCCTTCGAAACAGCGACGTTTCCCTCAGGAAGTCCCCGAACAGTCGCTGCCACTAATCACGATGCTCTTCCAAAGCAGTACGAATGTCCTCGACCTCGTGATGGTGTTGCGCACCCCATTTATCTACCATGCACAGCCTCAGTATTCGCCTGAATAGTCTGCGGTCCGGGCTATACGCATCAGCTTTCCACTGGGCCGTCGTAATATAATCAAAAACATGCTGCATATGCCAATTCTCTCGACTTGTTGCGTGCTCCCCCCATTCCAATCCCCAAAGTTCGACTTCCTGTGCCTGTAGTAGTCGTCGAGTACGCCATTCCAATCCCAGAGATTCGACTTCCTGTGCCTGTGGTCGTCGTCGAGTTTGCCATAGCCAGCACGGCGGCTTCGCAGACATGAACAGAGGACCAAACAGTGGCTCTTCCCAGCCAAGGATTCCCGTCACGCTCGGCTCTCCTTCTTTATCAAAGCTGACCATGATGTTGTCCAGAGAAAGGTTGGCATGATAGAGGTATTGAATACTAGTGTTCCTGGATGTGTCTTCGAAGATGGCAACCAGGTCTTCCTTTTCGAGTGCATGCACCAAATCATACAGGGTGCGTCTGTCGTTATCTTCAGCGGTCCCCGAAATAGAGGGACTGGAGCCAGTGCTTAATCCTTCTCGAAATTCAGGAGCCCATCTCCTCATTGACGCACAAATCTTGTCACGTACCGACAGGCCAGAGTTGGAGAGATCAACAGTATTATGCAGCTCAGTTTCAACATCAGAAGACTGTTTGATGATTGCAGAGAATTTCTTCCTATGCTCAGGGAAAGCTGTGACAGCGGCACGAGTAGTGTCGTCATCCACATGCGATGATTGCATTTCGGGGTGCGAGTGCGAAATGCACATGAATTCCATGTGTAGCAGCGCAACCTTTCTTACAATGCTGATTCTTTGATCTTGTGTCAAGGAATCCCACAACTTGCCAAGATTCGTCCCAGGTAGGCGTTTTGTGATAATATATGGATATTTGAGCTCATTGTCCTTGGTGGCGTCCCATTGTACCACTTCTGGCACTTTCAGAATTTGGAGAGCGGGAAGAAACCGTTGGGAGTGCATGGACGAAAATGGTGCGTGGCGATTGAAAGGGTAATCTGCTATGCGATGTGACAGGTATTGTAAAGTTTTTGCTTCGCTCTCCACGGTGTCGTCATCCTCTGGTAGACTCAGGACATAGTCTTGGTGGAACTGAACCTGATCCTGGATATCCTGGATACATAGCAGAAAAGTTGTATGGTCTTTGCCCTTCGTCAAGAAGCTAACTGTACACTGGGCCGTGGGCCATGTGGTTTTGCAAAGCCGTTGGATTCTGGGTTTCCAAAAGTCGGGATGTCGATAGTACTCATCCCCAGTATCATAAGGGTCCTCGTGATTCTTTGGAGGCGATGGCAACAAATCTTGTCCAATCCCCGAGGACGTCGAATCCGTGGGAATCAGTGTGTCAGAAGCTGGATTGGCGCCAAGGCGCGGCTTTTCTGTGGCGTCCATTGGTGTTGGCTGATAGGAGTTGATAATTCCAAGAATACTTATCTCTGAAGTAAATGTCAAGGTTGTCAAAAACATATGCAGATAATTCTCAGGCTCAAGCTGGTGGATGATATGAAAACAAAGCTTCGCACAAAGGCACGTCTTGGCTTTGTTCAATGCTGCCAGTCAGGACATGGCAGGTGTCCATCTCTCATGTTAGACTAGGAATGTAAGCCACGACTGGCCGTAAATGAAAGAGTTTGGAAGGGCCATTGCCATCTCCTTATCACATTCCTGGAAGTGACGCCCTTCTACTCTATGCAACTAGCTCCCATGCCACGTAGTGATCAGTCGAGTAGCCAACTCGGCCAACCTTCTGATAAAACTCTTGCTTGGTAAGACCTCTCGCATCCTGATTATCGCCCCAAGTCTTGATGCCGCTGAGTACCAGTTTTTGTCCGGGTGCGCCCAGATCCCGCGCCTTGACATCGATCCACCACCAAGAACCATCATTTTCGAGGGGTACGTTTTCATCTTTGCGGCCGTCTTGGTTGTGGATAGTCAGGACCAGCAAGTAGTTCTTGCCAACACCATTCTTCTCTCCAACCCAGTGTTCGCAGATCTTTGAGAACTGAAAGCGAATGACCTCGTTGCTGTTCACAGAGATGTGTTTCAAAGCAGGCGCAAATGTGAACTCTGAGATACCCTCTCGGCCCGTGATGCCAAAAACTTGAGCCTTTTCACCATCCACTGGGCCGATCATGTATTCTTCCCACGTTGGAACGCGGCCATCATTCCTGAAGAAATGCCTGTTGTCTGATGGAAAGTGCTTCAAACCAAACAGATCGTTACTGAGGTAGAACATGGATGCGTTAAAGCCTTGGGTGTATGCGTTGTTCATCAGAGCTCCAGCACCCCAGCAAGCATCAATGAGTTTCCATTCTCCATTGTCAATGCGGACAGCGTTCCAAGCATGGCCTGTCGGATCTCTCCTTGGGGGCGGCTGGCCTTTTCGTAGAGGACTATAACCATAACCTTTGCCGTGGCCAGTCACCATGATACATTCCAAACCAGCACGCTGTGCAATAGCCATGTATACTTCAGCGTAGCCTTGACAGACAGCTTTGCCGTGGAAAATGGTCTCTTCAACGCCGCGTCGCTGGATACACCCGGCAAAGAACTCCTCGGTATTATATGCGATATTGTGGTGACACCAAGTAAAGATTGCACGGGCTTTGTCTGTATGCGATGGAAATGAACCACAGAGCACGTTTGCTAGAAATCCTACGGGATCATTGCGAGGCAGAGTATGGGCAGGATATTGCGCCGCAATGGTATCTGGTCTGGAAAAGTCACGACAAACAAGACACGTAATCGCGCTGTTCGCGGCGGCACGAACAGCGACGGAGTCTATTTGGGCCATTGATGGCCTTGACGTCAATGGAACTGGAGGCGGTCCATCGGGCCTCTTGGGAGGTGGAGGGCCCCGGGGTTCGAACGATTGAGGACCGCTGAATCCTCCCGTGGGTGGTGGTGGTAGACGTCGAGGTACAGCAGCAGGCTCATCTTCATTTTGGAACTGAGGAATTGGTGGAGACTTGACCGGTCTAGACGGTAATCTTGGAGGCAAACTCGGACGTGTTGCATTGCCATTCACGGGGGACGGAATAGGAGGTGATTTAATGGCCCGCGCTGGCAGTTTTGGCGAATCCAGAGCTTGAGCCTCTCTTTCACGTTTCGTGGGTGGTAACGGCGGCAAGTTTGCTTGATCCAAGGCTGGCGGTAGTTTGCGTGCTGGTTGAGTCTCCGTTGATGTGGTACTATTGTAAGAAGATACACGCTGCAACGATAAATTGGATATAGCAGATATGTGCGACATGTCAGACGAGTTGGAGCCGCGCCGTGTCTGTAACGTCTGTGTCGATGGTCTCCTCGGGGGCAGCGCCGGTGAGGCTTGTGAGGTGTTCGTGTTCGTTCGAGTTGGCAAAGCCGGTGGAGCACGTCGACCGGCAGGAGCTTCTGCTATCTCGAGGGCAGGTGTCGCGGTTGATCGGCGAGGAAGTGCAGGCACAGAGTCGCTCTCCTGCGGCCGGGAAGGCAGGGAAGGACTCTGAACCACCGTGACGGTTCCATTCCCATTTGTGTTTGCGACATGCGCCTCGGATTTGGGTCGACCGGGCGGCGGTGGGGGTGGAGGTCGTTTCTTTGGCCCTTCTCCTGCACTAGAGAAGTTCTTCTGTTGGTTGAGGGCGGCTATACGCTCAGCCAACGAGTTGAATTTGGGCTCTTCGACTTCAGACATATTCGTTTGCTCTCGCGCGACGCTGTCTCAGACACAAGATGGAGGCCGACAACGGTTCGATACTATATTATTTATTCCTTGGTCCACCAGCGGGGTATTTGGGTGGGAGGTGTGGATGGTATGGCTCAAGCGTGGGAGAAATGAATAATTCTACTGAGAAAAAAGAGAGACAAATATACAACGTCGCTGACACGACTTGGAAGGGAGTGAGATGCGGCAGAACATAGGAAGATTCCCGAGATTGGGCTCTCGTGTCGAGGTGAGCAAGTAATGCAGGCAACGGACTGTTTTATGATGGGGACGGCACAGGCCGATTTAGAAACAAAAACCCCACCATCACCGAGTAAAGTGGCACAGCCCTGTCAGTGGGGCGATCCTCCATCAAGTGCTGTACCCCCCATGCACCTACAAATAGCATCAATGATCCCAACCCAGACGCCCAGACTAATAGGATAGTGGTCCACTGACAAGTGCAATGAGATCTTGGATGCAAAACCCCATATCCGGCCTTGATGGCGTTGACGATGTACCACCCCAAGTAAGGCATTGAAATTAGAGCTATGGCAGTGTTGTCTATGGTGAAATCTTCAGAGGACAATGATGTTTCATACTGTATAGCATCAAACTTGAGTAATGTCCACCTAGGCAAGTAAGCTGAAAGACATTAGACTTTCAAGGTTCGCTAAACTTTCTGCAGAACACAGAAGTAGCAGATGATATGTTATGAAATAATAATAGAATATCAAGGTTTTGCTTCGTGATCTTTGAAAAGACTTATCCATTCTGATCTGCTGGAACATAGGGCAGTCGTTTAATTTATTGGTACTCACATCTCTTACCCTTATATCCACATTGCGGTCCAAGAGAAGCCGTTTTTACACCACTCACGCGGCATGTGAAATTTGTATTTGAGAGGGCAGAAGTATAAATGAGCACTCAGTATTCTTGTTTTTCATATATTCGATAGAATTGAACCAAGATTCGTGGCAAACATAATGATAATGTCCATATATAGATACCATAAGCTATACTAGGGAGCTCCGAAATCGCTCTCATGGCAATATAGTATCTACTTTATACTACTTTCTTGCTCTAGCTAGGACGGCAGTCCATATCTACTATTCATTTCTCCTGTATTCTCGTTTTAGGGAATCTCGAGTGTCGTATAGTAAGTATATCCGTCAACATCGTACTTAGCAGTGACGGATACAAGTGTAACCATGGCAGTCTGCTGTAATGCGTATAGTGCCTACTTACCAAGCGAAGATCGTTGTCCAGCTCCGTGATCCCTGTACCTAGCCGACCGTCGTGGAAAGCCCCGCCAGGCCATCCGCTCGCCTGCCTTAGGTCCCTTCCTAAGGCTTATCCTGTTGCAGAGCGCTCTTGGTTGCCCAGCCGTGGACCCGTCGCCATTCAAATCCAGCTTCGTGGCATCATGCAATGCTTTTGCTATGGCTGGGGAAGCAACATGTGATCTTTGCCATCCATCCCGAGATTTCCAGGTACCTTGCTGAGGGCTACGCTTGAGCTTAGAAACACCCAGCACTTTATTCTGCCCACTTAAATAATGGATAGACAGCCAAGGTCATAAAAGCAGCAGCAGATATTTTCCACAGGTAGACCGTAACACTGCCTGAGGTAAGTACCAGCTTAAATCAATTGAGCCTCGCCCCAGAAACCCTGCTTGCCGCCGTCGTCCCCAGGCCTAGGCGATATGTAATGCCAACCTAGTCGTACCTACCTACCTTGCCTACGGAGTACTTTACCAACCTCACTATGCACGCGCTGGCGGCTCGAGTCTTCGAGGTAGTAGAATAAGTGCTGCTATCTGCCCCGCAACAGCTGGCTCGGCTGGGGGACCCTACCAGCCCGTCTTTTAACAACGACAGCATACCTACCAGACGGACAGGTTACGGCATCCTTACTCTTTTTTCCCCCACACGTTCTCCAACCTCGACGGCGCTCGACACCCATGTGTCCGTCCTCTACGGGTCTGTGTCAATCATCCGAGACACCATTGACATCCTCAGACATCGTGGCCGGCGCATTGGTCTGCTCACGACCCCTCTGCACCATGGCGCCGATCACGCCGTCTCCGCCGCTCAAGCGTGGCATCCTCGGCTTGCCGCAAGAGATTCTCAAGGAAATCTGTAGCCATGTAAGCCTGGCGCCAGACCTGCGTCATTCACTTGATCTTCGTCGCTCTAACTTGTCACCCAGTGTTCGCAATGCGATCTCATTTGCCTCGCGCTGGTGTGCCGGCAGTTCCACGAACTGGCCGCGTCGCAGCTGTACCGCATCTTTCACATCGTCTTTCCCGATGAAGATGACCCAACGTTCGACTCGCCTATTGATGGTCTCGCCAGCGGGCTCGATACCTTTGTGACTAGCGAATACAACTATGCCAAACACCTTCGCGACCTATCTCTCGATACTTTGAGCGCAGGCGGAAGGGCCGAGCAGGCTTACAGACCGTATCTGTACAAGGTCAGCTGCGGCAAGTTCATGAACACCTTGCTTCTCCTCACCCTGCGCAAAGCCACCTCTCTAGAGGCCTTCCGATGGAATATCCGCGTCGAGCTCAGTCGGCCGGTATTCAAGGCCTTGCATAATATTACTTCTTTGAAACACCTCCAAATTCGCATGCAGAGCGGCTACTCGCTATGGGAAGCACCGCCTCCCCTACCTTGGACCGCCAGCTTCTCTGTCACGTCAGGCACGGACTCTTCGGCAGACGCTACATGGACCAGCAACGCTATGCCAACCTCACTGTACAGCACTGGAGTCAATGTACCTCTGCCAAGCACCTTCAACACCGTCCCGGGTACAGCAGGCCCATTTGGCTTGGGCGTTCCTCAGCAATATACCACCTATGCGCCGCCTCCAGTAATGCCGCCATCAGCTTTCGGTTCTCATGTCAGCCCTCCCACACCCTCTTTGAAGCCACCCTTCAAGGCAAAAGGTCCAAGGAAGCAGACCAACACAAAAGAGCCACCAACCTTGGCCGGATTCAAGAAGCTACAGACACTATGCGTGCTGGATATCGACAATCTGGACATTGTCCCCGAAATCCAGACCTGTATCCAGAATTCCTCGTCTCAGCTCCGCAAACTAAAGCTATCTTTCTCCGATGCGCTGGCGTTGCAAGCTAGAAAGCCAAAGGTCGAAGTTGATCCTAATGAGTCCGACGAAGACGACGAATTTGAGATAGTACCAATAACGTCGAACAATTATGATGATGGAACTAGCCCTGCTAAAGCCTTCAGGGCACATGAGGAGCGGAAGGCTCAAGAGCTAGTCCTCGGGCACATATTCCAGGTTGAATCCTACACGACACGGACAGTCCAATTGGCCCGCAAAAGTAAGCGGAAGATCAGTTCAGAGGACCCTGCAGACGCTGCCTTGGGACGGCGGCAGAAAATGTTCCTTTCAGCTATTCAGGAAGTGTCCAAAAAACTTTCAACCAACACGGCGCACCTGGCCTCGGACTTGTCCAAGCAAAAAGAGCTTCTGGAGGTAATCATGACAGCATCCAAGCTGTATATAGACGACGTCGAAAAGGACATTGCAAGACCGTCGCAGAAAAGCACCACCAGTCCCGAATCCTGGCGGTCAGAAGCACAGCCAGGTCCATCACAGAATGTCGGGCCCGAGGAGATTGAACTTGCAGAGGAACATGCGGATTTGGGAGATCCTATCAAAGAGCCTGTCAAAGCGAGTGCACAACTGCGGGAGAAGAACGATGATACAGTACCTGAGGATATCGACATCGCAAAACCCGAAGAAACTCTGCATGATGACCCCGCGTATGAAAGTCCTGACGAACCTACGCCTAGGAACGAGCCTTCTGTCCCCAGTACAGCTGTACCCACACCTTCTGCAACGAACTCGAGCCATGGGACACCTTATCACTCGCATTCCAATTCCACGGCTCCAAGCGTCATTGCGTCAAAGGTATGATTTCATTCTTGATCTTGCATCGTGAGCAATGTTTTAACTAGTCAAGCAGGAAGGAGGCGAGAGTTCAGACAATGATCAAACGAGTCTCATTGGTAAAGAACAAAGTGAAAAGTCTCCCTCACCAGCAGAGACAAAACAACAGAGCCTTGAAGACATTCAGCACGAAATCAACATCATGGAGGCAGAATTAGAAGATGCTGGCGAATCTACTTTACATATACAACACGACGACGAAGAACTACGGCGTCAAGTTAGCGAATATACGCGCGAAACGAGAGGCATTGCCCTAAGATCCCTAAGCATACATCTTGTACCTCTCAAGGCATCTGTCCTTGGTAGGGCCATAGACCTTCGATCACTGACCAGGATCACACTTCTGAATGTTGGAAACCAGGCGCCCATCTGGACTCTCATGGCTAAAGAGAACAAAGTCAAGAACCTTCCGCTTTGCAAGATCTTTACGGACAACGTTTCTCCGTCTTTTCTGCATTTCGCGTCACAGCTGGAGTCTATACAAGAACTTTTCCTTCTCGAACGTGGCCTGAAGTACAAGCCAGAAAGCTTTGCACCAAGAACGGAAATCACTCTAGAACAAATCCGGCGGGCAATCCTTAAGAAGCATATGTCAAGCATCAAGCGATTGATGATCAAGAACCAAATGGAAGGGGATAGTTCCTGGGACATGGACGAAAAGACAATGCAGCTGATTGGTAGGCGTGGAAGGCAGCTTGAAGAGCTTGCTGTGGCCACTGGTATCCGTGCCATCCACGCCTTTCTGCAGTATCTTGCAGGCCTTGTCAATCTTCGAGCTCTGCACGTTCTCTCTTTTCGGGTTGACGACACATGTTTATCTGTCATGCGCGAGACGAGACGATTTATTGTCGACACGGTCTCCCACTACCCCGAAATGCGACTTGAATGGATCGCAATGGGCGATGACAACCGGCTGATCGCATTGTTCGAAGAACCGACAGCCCGCGGAAACTCAAAAAGAAGAACAAGGGTAAACAGAAGGAAGCGGCTATGGACTCCTCGGACTCGTGGACAAATTCGTTTCCAATCCTGTCCACGGAGGGATGGAATGACAGCTCAAGTGAAAGTGAGCTCGAAGACGACCTCACTGGTGGATACGCCTATCTGAAACTAGACCTTATAGAGGGCATCTGCTTTTATGATATCTGGGGCATTCGCATCTTCAAGAAGGAGGTAGTGGCGGCAAGACTGTGAGATAAAGCACAGCGCGGAGCACAAGTTTCGAAGCCGGGTAAGGCAGCTCATTGGTATGGCGTTGGGAATGGCGTATAAATCATGGAGCGTTTGAAATTTCCTGGCTTGGATCTCTAGGAAGAGATCACTATATACCCCCCGGACCCAGACGGCCTTGATTTTATCTATTGTTCGGGGGCGTCGACACACATACTTGATACTATAAATACGATTGTGAGCGGTTTTGTTTTCTCGATCAGCATGGTGGTCAATTGCTTATTGTAGATTCGATGTGCAAAAAATATTCCCAGCGAAGCAGAGTTCTCCAGTCGAGGGCGAGGAAGTCGATTCCTTGCGTTGGGTATTCTCTTATGATGCGATCAGTGTTTTGGATCCTGTGGAACTTTTGGTATAGCCTGCACACCGTAACGTCCTGAAGGATCTTCTTTACATGGATGTTGTTCTAGACATTGTCATTCTTATGACTAGAGAGTGGCGATTCGTGTTTGCCCGTGGGATCATGGTCGCCGACTATGTGCTGCAGCTGCATTAGGGTTGACTATAGATAGATTAATGTTTTACTAGGTAGCCAGGACGACCTTGGCACCAAAAGACAGATGGCCAAGGTTGCAGCTGATGATCCGAAGCATCGAGCCTCTTCCCTACTAAGCGGGTGATCCTCAACAGCAAGAGGCGAAGTTGCATTTGAAAAGGTAATTTCGAGCACTAAGACCCATTCAGTTCCTTTTTATAGACTGTCCTTGGTCTCGAATGGATGCTGCAGCTCAATGTTTCAGCACCAGGGCATTGCTTCCTCTCAGCTTCTTCAGCGAATTACGTTGGGGATGAGAGTACGGAAAATGGATGGGAAATTGTTCCTTTAGTCATGGCGGCATATGTATCAGACTTTTTGACGTTTTCCCGTGTATACATTTGACGTGCTTGACCGTTGAAGTCGCCGTTGGCTAATGCGCTACTATGGTTCTAGTTCCATGGGTAGGCACCTACCTACATTCTCTCTAATTTCGTGATGTGGGTGCTGTAGAGCCGTGAGGTACTTACTGAGTTCATGTAACGGTTCAGTGTCACATCTGTATGATCCTGAAAGGCATGATTGGCGCAAATAGCGACTATATAATGATAGTCTCAATGGCACTCGAAGTTCTGAGATTTCCAGAGTCATGATGTCTTGAACGGCGATTCTTATGTGAAAGGTCCCAGGGAGTTCCACTGCCGTCCAGACTCTAGGTTAGCGACTCCAAGGCCAGCTACTCTAGACTTGTTCAGGCCTAGCATATCGTCTTGCTAGGCCTCTTTCCATCGTCGGCTACCACAGGCGTCGTTCGGGACCGAAATATCCGACGGTGCAAGTTCGGTCGCGAGTAGGAACCGACAACTTTCCGCAGCATCTTTGTCTATGATCGATCCTTTTTCCCTACCCTAGATTCGAGGCAGATGACCTGGAGAGTATGCAATAGGGGCGGGCGGCATATTCTTCAGCAAACGAAAAGGCGGCTGCTGCATCCACCCACTTGTATACGTACATGCTTCAGGGCACGTCCATACTGAACATACTACTACCAGACTACTACTACACTACTACGGTACCCAGCAGCCAGGCCCTCTTTTGAGTGCCGTGCACTTACGGTAGGTGCGTGTCACCAGAATCATCTGCAGTTGGCCGACACACACCCCCAAGTTCCCTGCCGCTGGGCCCTTTTGATCCTTCGCCTCCTCGAAGGAGTCAATTTCTCCGCCTCTGCATGGGCACACAGCCAAGTTTTGTTGGAGACAATTTGTATTCCGTATCTCGAGCGACGAATGAACGCATGCAATTTTTCATTATTGGCACACCCGACTCGTCCGTCGGTGTCTTCCTCTCTTGCGCGCGCGCGCTCTCTCTACTCCTCACCAGGGCTGTTGCTGGGAGATCCCAAGGTTCCAGGGCGTCCCAAAGTACCGCAGCAGCGATCACAGTCCCATCAGTCCATCAGTCAATCATTTCAATCATAGCAAACCGGCAAACCAAGGCCAGATCAAAAGTCCGTGGATGATGCAAAAGGCAGGTTCTGCCGTTTTCGTGCCGTCTGAGAGAGCCGTCTTTGCTGTCCTGTTCTGACCCGTCCTCTCCCCATACATATCTATTCTACGAGCTACTATACCTTATAACTCTCGTGTGAACAACCTCTTTGCCCCGGCCGCCTCTCAAAGGTCTGGTGCATCCAAGCTAGCGTCCGCAACCGAAAATCATATCATACATACGAATCGTACCTTATTGCCTACATACATTACTTACTCGCTACCGTACCTTGCCGTACATGCCCTTCTTATCCGCTTCTGTCTCACTGCTCGTCCCTCATTGGCGTCGCATGGCATGCGACAGAAGATCATCTTGGTCTTGGTAGGAGAAGCTCGGTCCCGAAGTCGTCGCAACTACCCATACTTTGCCATACTACCCAGACAGCCAAAAACAGCCCCAGTGCTAGGTAGAACCAACTAAGCTGCTACCGTCGGTACGGGCAGCCTATCGCGTGAAGCACAGCAGCGTCTCAGTGCTTCGCTCGCTCGCCTGTCTCGCCTGTCTTGCGTACCTTGAACCACCCCCTCGTGGCCTATCGCGCCATTCATCTCCCGAGTCCAACAGACCGGGTCCGCCCACATTATCACACTCACCTAAAAACTCTCACACCTGTGCCGCACGTGCCCGACGCGAACAGGCTCGGGACCGGCAGATAAGCCTCGACATGTCGGACACCGCAGAATCCAGTCTTCACGACCATGGCGATCCATATAGGCAGAGCCAGAGCGCTTCCCCCGGCTCCGGCTCCTCGGCCCCACAGCCGCTGCCGCCGCCTCCGCCGCATGCGCATATCAACGCCGCCCAGGAAATGAAGGTCACGCGCGGCACATCCTGCGTTCTCTGCCGTAAGTAGTCCAACAGTCTATTCAGTGGTGATGCTCTTCTTTTCTTTTCATGTGTTCACTGGAGATCGACCCCAGCTTCCAAATGCCTCGCTCGGTCTTCTTCCTGCCGTCTGCGAGATGGGCTGCCCATTTGCACCCTGGAGACGACACTTTAGCATGCCAACCATGAACAAGAGAAGCTAATGCATTATCCATTCATTAGAACAGCGGAAGGTCCGTTGTGACAAGAATAAACCTTGCGGAAATTGCGTCAAGGCCGGTGTCGATTGTCGCGTCATACCTCCTCAGCCGCCCCGGCGGCGGAAGAAGCGCATCTCTGAAAGGGACCTTGTCGCCCGCCTGAGAAAATACGAGGCTCTATTAGCACAGCACGGCGTCGAGTTTGAGAGTCTTGGCCCAGATATCAAGATTACGGATCCGGGTACGGTGCACGAAGGCGATGAGTTGGATACGGAATTCAGACGCAAGGAGGGGAGTGAATCAGTCAACCCAGAATTGATCAGTTCTCCAGGTGAAAATCCACATATGCCAAGGTAAGCCTACCCCCGTGCTTGGGGCCAAACATCCTTGACTAATGAACAATGTGTCGAATAGAACTTTCAAATGGTTTCCATTTCAAAAAGAGGTTAGCTTAGACTTTTCGAACGTGGACTCGTACAAGCTAACATGATGCTTCTAGTTCAAAGCTCTCGAGCAACAGCTCGAAGACTCATCTGACGAGGACGATGTCGGTTCCGGCATCAATAATGCATATGACAAAATGTTCGGTAACTCGGACGGCTTTCCATTCATGGCGGGCGGAGGCCCAGCAAGTGTCACAGAACGACACCCGCCAGCCATCCAGATCATCCAGCTCTGGCAGATCTATCTCAACAATGTCAATCCTCTCCTCAAGCTGACCCATACCCCAACCTTACAAGAACGCATCATTGAGGCCACAGCCAACATTGGAAATGTTTCAAAGAGTCTCGAAGCACTCATGTTTGCCATTTACTTCATGGCCATTACGTCTCTCAATGACGAAGAAGCACAGCTCACTTTTGGTCATGAAAAGGGAGCCCTGTTACAACGCTATTATACTGCATGCCAGCAAGCGCTCGTCAATGGTGGGTTTATGCGACATACAGATCTGACTCTCCTCCAAGCGTTCCTCTTGTACCTTGTAAGCTTCCCCAAGATCTCAAATCTGTGCTCGGTATCTAAACTTTGGGCAGTATGGTATTCGACACTACATGGATCCCCGATCGCTGTTCTGTCTCACAGGAATTGCCGTCAGACTTGCCTATCGCATGGGCTTGCACCGTGATGGCGCGGGTTTCAATCTCTCGCCTTTCGAGACCGAGGAGAGGAGACGACTGTGGTGGAACCTGGTCAGCTTTGACAGGCGCATTGGCGAGATGACTGGATCAACAATAACCGCAATTTCAAACGGCGGTGACTGCAGATTACCGCTCAACATCAATGATGCCGACCTCCACTTGCACGCCAAAGATCCACCGTCCGCACATCTTGGTGCTACCGAGATGGTCTTCTCGCTTACAAGGCTAGAGTTTGCCAGAGCACCAGGTAGTGACAAGATGAAGACGGTACTTTCTGAGACCAGTCCGCAAGTGCCCAATGTAGCCGATCATCGCATGGTCAACTACATTGAGCGTCTAATCACCCACCTCGAGGACACGTACCTCAAGCACTGCGACCCAAAGATACCGCTGCACTACTTTTCTCTCACCATGACTCGGGCAAGTGTCAGCAAGCTAAAGGTGATATCTGGGTTCTACAAGATTGCAACGACTGCTCCACAGCCACTCAGCCTCGTGGAGAATGAGACTCTCTTTCTCGAGTCAATCAAGATGATCGAGTACGACAGCATGATACAGGCCAACGCAAGCTTGAAGGGTTTCCGTTGGTTCATGATGATGCATTTCCCAATGCCTGCCTATGTGGCTCTGGCCAAGGAGCTACGTACACGCACCTCTGGAGAACTATGCGAGCGAGCTTGGCAGGCCATGATTGAGAACCACGAGCGCAGAGGCATCACCAACAAAATGCGCAGCCCCATGCATTTGGCATTTACACCACTATTTCTCAAGGCTTGGGGTGCGCGAGAAGCGCACGAAGCTTCACACGGCAGAACGCTGGCACCGCCAGCCATGATTATTTCCATGCGACAGCTTGCGAGCCGCTTGGGTTTGAAGGAGAATAGCAAATCTCCGGAGCCCATGACGCCCGGCATGACCCCAAGAAGCTTCTCTAGTCCCGAAGCCGAGATCAACCCAGCGACACCAAATATGCCACCCTACCCAGTGACAGCACCACAATGGAACGCTAGCTCAGCCATGGATACGAGCCAGAGCCAGTATGCTGGTGCTTTTGCTGATGTCAACTTTGGCGGTGAGGTTGATTGGAACTTTCTATTCCAACAATACAGTGGCTTGCCGAGCTTGCAACCACCACCACCAATGCCACAACCACCACCGCCCCCACCCTCAAGTCAAATACCAGCGAATCCTGCTATGTTTTCTGTATGGCAATAAGAAGCGCAGCGCATGAAGAATTACAGTAATATCATCATGAGAGCTTTTGTGTAAGAGATTTGGATTGGCCCGAAATCATTTCCCTCATTATCTTTCTGCCAAGAGATGCTGATGAAGATCAATTTTGTATATTTGAAATACCCAAGATCGAAGTTATTTGCATTTGATCGACGAAGTGAGATAGACGACATGGTCTCGGCGTTTTACTATCGCAATGCATGATCACCCATTTCTAGACAGAATATCGCAACGTGCAATAAGAAATATAAATAATGTAAATATGATTTCGTCACTGGTGTTACCGCACATATCCCTGACGCGTCAACTTGTGGTGTAACGTAAACACGAGGCAGTAATTACCTGTTTCCTGGTCATCACGTCGACAATCTTGAACCTGGATATCTGAACTTGATGTAATAATTTGCAAGTCGCTGAGATATTGAGTGTTTGTCCACGGCACAGTCTTACAAAGCAGCATTCGCTGCCACGACCATGACCTCCCAATCTAGTCCCGACAGCACATTGCCACGACGCAGCAGCATGTCCTATAGCCTATCTTCCAAAACGGAACAAGGCGCCACGAGTGATCTGGCTCAGGTACGCTTTTTTCATTCTTCTCCCCAAGATATTATACTCACACCAAGCCATGTATTCCCTTTTCCCTTCCTACATGTGTCAGGAATATTCTGGTTTCCTCTCCACGTGCCAACCCCCGCAGTCCATTAATCAGAAAAGCAAAACTATAGATTGATCGTCCACACTACGACACCGCCGCCGCCGCAGCCCTGAGCCCCCTCTGCCGCGACCCCTTACACGCGCCGTATCAATACCACACCTTTGAGAACCTCGAGGCGCCGCGGCCGGCCGTGTCGTCGACGAGCGTGACGACGGTGGCGACTACTTCTTCGTCGGATGGCGGAGGCGAGGAGCAGTGGTGGGGGCAGATGATGAGAGGAGGGGGACATATGGCGACAATGAGGAGGCGCGAGCCTATTGTTACGGTTCTGGTGTGCTTGGTCTTGTTGTTTGGGTTGTTGTACTTGATGGGGAGGGCGTTGAGGGCTTATTGGATTTGTGGGAACGTTATGGGGCGGTGTTGAGGATAGCTGGGTGGGTGCCCTGGAAGTGGAGGAGTCTGGATAGGACTGTCGTTCAGGTTGAACAGTACAGGTGACAGGGATGCTAGTATACAGGATCAGTACGGTAATTTTCCTTTCTTCATTTCCGTCCTCTCTTTTTGTTGAGCTTGGGAAATTCGCGGCGTATAGGCGAGACTCAAGTTTGGCCAAGGTGATAGTGCGTTACATTGCATCAGCTGATGCGCATCACCACAAAATGCCAAAGGCCATATGGACAGTCATGGGGTATCAAAAGATGCCCAGAGTGACCCCCTTGAGGAGAAAGCGATCTCGTATACAAGGGTTTGCCAGCCTCTGTCATCCAGGGTGCAAACGCCTACTCATGCCAGGAGGACTAGCCGTATGCTAATCAGATTGAAGTACTTTGTATTTAAGTATTTACACTTCAGTATTTACACTGTCAATGCAGTCCTGCTGTTGGCCCACAGTTTCGACTCGCTATGGTGAGTCCACTGTATGGACGTGACATGCCCCTCCTCAGTCGACATTGCGTCATGTTCTGATGCCAAAGCCATTATCGATCAGTCTCAGCAAGACGTATGTCAGAAACAGGGTGGCAGATCCGACGAAGCACTTGTGGACTACCAATGACAGCCAATGCTCGTGTCAGGAGCATATGGAAGTACAAAACCTCCTTTCCTCAGCAGACGACTGACTTCTCTGTCTGGCTCTGCTATCAAGGACTTGGGGATTGTTGGTACCAGTGGGTCTTTCTAAGCCATGCCTTTCCTTGATCGGGATTTCACTTCCGCATGTTCTTGCGAGTGGAGACAGGCGGAGCATATTTACTTTTCCTCAACGAGAGGATCTCAGTGTTCTTCGGCGTGCAGCAGCTGGGGCAATGCATCCACGAAATACGGTTGACCGACTTCTGATACCATGCGGTTACGGTGTTGCCATCTGCTGCGCCCGTTGCGTTGGCATGTTCACCCACGTCCGACGCGAATCGCGTACTGCCCTTCGTCACATCTCTGCCTGCCACGTAGCTTCTGGAGTCAGGCAACGATCGCAATCTCTCTCCGCAAAAACGTCTCAGGAAAAACGGCAAAGCTAGATACTGGAGTGCTAGATGTGAGTTAGTACAAGCACATATCTATGTACCGAGATCTGCCACTGCGGCGGTCAACGAAGGTTTTGAGTTAGTATATCAAAAGTTTGTAAAGTCATTCAATACTCCCCCAATCTTAACCCACTTTCTCCCACACGACAAAACTTCCACCGGCAAAAGTCAACTGTGAACTTCTACTCAGTCCCGTCATGAAGAATTACAAATATGATCCGATTACTGCTGATGAGTATGCGTTCCGTCTCATCTTGCTTCACCCAGGATCTGAACCGAAAATTACCATCGAAATCTTTCACGCCTTATTGGACACAAACTTGGACAAGGGGTTGGACAAGGACCTGAGAAAGGAAGAGAACAAGAACCTGTATGAATACCTGATACCATATGAGGCAGTCTCCTATGTGTGGGGTTCTTCCGAAATGTGCGCTCCTGTCTATGTCCGAAATCCCAGGAAGTCTGAGCACACAAAAGAGTTTGGATCCGACTTATTGTGGGAAACGCCAGCAGAATCTGATATCGAGAGCATTCTCTACGTGACCAACTCCTTAGAGTTGGTTCTGAGGGATTTCCGGCTGCCTGACAAGAAACGATGCCTCTGGATTGATGGGATCTGTATCAATCAGAATGACGAAAACCATGAGCAATCAAGAGAAAAAAACCATCAAGTAAAGTTGATGGATAAGATCTACAATCGTGCCGAGAGAGTCTTGCTGCACATTGGTCGGTCGACGGACAGGACGCCAATCCTAAGAAGTACTCTGATCCAACTACAAGAGCATCAAGAATTGCAAAGGACGCATGAGAGGCAAAATCTCCAGGGTCTTGAACAAGAACATGACCGGATACTGCAAGAGCTGGAACGCCTCGAGGAACTGGAAGAGACGACAGAGGTGCAAAAGCAAGTACGGCAAAAGACACAAGAGCTCGAAGACAAATGGAATCAGATCAAGGAGCGGCAGAACATGAAGGGACTTGAGAACCCACAAAAGCCGGAAGAGATAGAGGAAAGCGAGATGAGCGATCCGGAATGGGAGAAGGTCTTTTGCAACCTTACGAAAACCTATCCCAAGTTCCATGAAAAAATAACACACTCTCTGGAGGATGCTCTTGCAAGCTCGTGGTTCCAAAGAGTATGGATTATTCAAGAAGTCGCGAATTCTCGAGAGGCTTCGATTTTCTGGGGCTGTACGCAGCTCTCAGTCCGTTGGTTTGTGGATCTGGTTCGAAAGCTCGGCATGGAGGTGAGTACCCATCAAAGAGCCATTCTGGATATGTTGCCACGAAGACGGCGCGACCAGCTTGATCTGAGTTCCGGACAGGATTTATACGATCTTCTCGTCCGCTTCAGTGAAGCGCAAGCTTCAAAAAGCCACGACAAGATATTCGCGTTACTCGGAATGTGCAAGCACGGAAAAGGCCTCGGCGCCATCGATATCGATTATTCCAAGGACCTAGACTGTGTTGTTCGCGACGCAGTTGCCTATATGGGGTACTGCGACAAAAGCGACGTACCATCTGCATTAACGCAGATGCATAATCTCACTCGAGAATTGGGTTCCTTATTCGACACTCTTCTCACTAGTTTCGCAAAGGGTTCAAAGGTGAAGAGTCTCCGCTCTTTACTGCGCCACCGAGGAGACCAGATGAACGTCACGCCAGAGCTGATTGAAAACATCACCAATAGTGCAAATGAAGAAGCCGTCGGTATTTTGCTCAATCACTGCACTAGTACGACGGTTGTGTCGGCAAAAACGTTGGAAAAAACGTTACGATGGGGGAAGATTGGAATGACTGAAGTCCTACTCACTCATTGTGCAGAGAGTCTCCCGGCCATGGCAAAATGGACTCGAGCTGCGGTAGCCATGACAGACGGTAAGGCTTCTGGAGCAGGCCGAGGAGCAGGCCGAATGAGTCCTTTAGAGCAGGCCGTCCACAATGGCGAGATCAACGACATATCACAACTACTCGAGGAAGGAGCGGATATAAATGGCTCGCGTGGCCGCGGCACTAATCCACTGGCTCGGGCAGCAATTGATGGACAGCAAGAAATTGTTGCGATTTTGCTTGACCATGGCGCCCAACTTGATATCAGGGATTCGAATGGTCGAACTCCTTTAGCGCTAGCTATACATCATGGGCGGGAGAACATCGTTGAAATTCTACTTGATCGCGGTGCCAACATCAACACAGAGGACAATGAAGGCAGGACACCACTGACACTCGCTGTACAAAATGGAACTCAGGACGTTGTCGAGTTCTTGCTTGCTAGAGGTGCCGACATCAACACAAAGGACAAGAAAGGCAGGACACAATTGGCGCTCGCTGTACAAAATGGAACTCAGGACGTTGTCGAGTTCTTGCTTGCTAGAGGTGCCGACATCAACACAAAGGACAATAATGGCCGGACACCTCTTTCACTGGCTGCCAGCGGGGGCTGTGATAAGATCCTGTCACTGGGGTCCTCAAAAATTGGAAGGCAAATTGTGAGACGCCAAAAGAAAGAACGTTATTCAGCTAAGAAAGATTTCGACATTAGCCAAGACTCGCCCACGATTTTTAAAAGGTTCATGAAGAGAATCAGGCTGGCTAAGGCCATGGGAATAATGGAGACTGAGAGCGACAGAAGCATCACCGAAGTCGGTACCGAAACCACACGTGTACCGATTGACCCAAAGTACTCGGCCCTACTTCAATTGCTTCTTGACAAAGGCGCGAAAGTCAACTCAGCCGATAATGCCAAGCAGACATCTTTATGGTGGGCAGTCAATTACGGACATCAAGTTGCAGTTGAAAAGCTTCTTGAGAACGGAGCGAGGCCCGAGGAGACATTTGGTGGCCATATGTCATTATTCTCATGGACAATGTGGAATAGCTATGACGGTTTCACAGCCTCATTGCTTGAGAGCAGTGCTCTGGGCGTCTTTCCGGCGGATGACTCTGTGGAGTGGGCAATCCGGGCTGGCAAGGAACATTTGTTAAAGGAGCTGATTGACAGACGTGCAAAGACTCATTCTACATCGAGGATCACCCCATCTCCGTTATTAGTAGCAATAACGGAGCATAATGATGCTGCATTTCAAGACTTGTTGCAGAATCACATGTTCCTTGAGAGTCATTTATCGATATCCGAAGCGCTTTTCAAAGCCGTTTCGGAAGGCCGCGTCGACTACGTGGAGGCGCTCCTGGATACCGAGTGCGATGTCAACTATGAAGATTCCGATGGGAATACCCCATTGTCGCGAGCGGTTGGGGTAGGGAGTTGCAAGATGGTCCAGCTCCTCCTTGCAAAAAATAGCAACCCTCACGGCTCCAAGGAGAATCGAAGTCCCCCACTCGTGGGAGCAGTTGGCAAAGGGAATATTACTATGGTGCGGGCTCTCATTGAAAGCAAGGCCAATGTAAATGCGAAATGGGCTGATACAAATGCTCTCGGGATGGCTGTATATATGGGCCATCGAGATATTGTGCGACTTCTCATAGACAATGGGGCCCAGATCGTTGCAAGTCGTCAGAAAGGAGAAACTTTGTTGATGTGGGCATGCAAAAATAGAGACCAGCCGATGGTGGAACTCTTGCTCAACGAAGACATGGATATCAACGATCGCGATTATGCAAGCAGGACAGCCCTTGATTGGGCTAAGAGTGGGGGATCAAAGTCCGGGGGAAACCACCAGATTGTGCAAATACTAGAAGATAGACTGACGCAGAATCAGTAGCGGCTGTTTAAAAATAGCCAGTGTCGCAGCGGCCAAAGAGTATACTGTCGTTCGTTGCCGTCAGAAAGAATCAATGCTAATTTCCATCATCACTCGACCGCCACTTATCATAACGACATGCCCTTGAATGGTCTCGAAGACTTACTTTATGCCATCTACGATAATCACATGCATAATTCTGCTCTTTCGAAGCACAAGGGACCCCCGGTTCATCTAAGGAGCAGCGTTCCTCATTTGACCAGCGTTGAAATGGTGACATTTGCTCATCACCTTCAGTACCTGTACACTTACCATGAACTTATCCGAGAAAAGCACAAAATGCTGATATATTGACTTGATTATGCTTCGATTCTTCCGTGTTCGCCTCTATCTAGGTTCCATGTGGATGATCTGATCGAAAAAGGGGCCAGCCCACGGGTATTGGCGTATCGTGGCGGGGTTGAGTATCATTACGCGAACCATTCGTTATTGTTATGATATTTCCGGCTCTGACTCATGTCTCAAGTACAGGGCGTAATTTGTAACGGAAAGTTGCCATCGTTTCAAAAGTTTGGCAGCCCGAGTGACGACGGCAATCCAATCAACATCCTTTCTGATCGACATTTCTTTTTGGAAAAAAAAAAAATTTGGCGGATATCTGTGACTTGATTTGATTACTCATTCAAGCACTGTGAATCACCCAGTTAAAACGAATCGTATCGAACGGTGGCCGACATGGTATTGGTAAGTACTCCAGCAAAGTGCTCAGTATGTTCTGCCAATTTTACTAAATACTGTGATACAAGGAAGATATTAAGTCATCTCCAGTCGCCACGAATCGAGAAAAATTGAGAGCCCATTGAAATTTGGCGAAGAAATACTCTGAAGTTTCATTTGTGTTGCGGTCAGCCTGTACTGTGTGGTCTAATTTCTTGTGAACAGCAGGGCGTTTTGAGACTTAAACATCATTGTTCTAATACTTCTTACCTCTGGTACCGCAGGGCAGATCATGGCATGTAGAGCAGTATTCAATCCGTCTCGACCTGCAAAGAAGCCGCGTTACATCACAAATCAACAGAGTGGTTGTGGTAAATATCTTCTGCTGCGGCTCGATGTGAGACGACCGCAGTTATCAAAGCCACAAGCCGCCGGATCGCGAGGCGATAATCCTATAACTAGCACTTCCGACTAACTCAGATCATAGATAGTTCGCCGAGAGATCCCGCCATCGTAATATGAATGTCGAAGACGGTGAGCGTTGTGATATCTGTGGGTTTCCAGCAAGACTCGTGTTGTAGGATTTGATGCTCGAATAAGGGATACGGAAAAGATATGTCACCACGTACTGTCGTCATCCAACAATGTGTTTACTGCTGTAGCAGCCATCTCCCGGACGAAGTAGACAGGTATCGGCGTGAAGAGCCATCTCGTCATAGTCCAGGAAGCTTGGTGACAGCCTCGCGATTGTACACGATCTATCATAATTCAATTGACATGTATAAATACCATCACTCCTCTGTCCTTTTGGAAGCAGAATACCTACTAGTCAAGTTCGTAGTTAGACGAATCGCCAGACAAGATATTTGAATATGAACTCCAACAACCCTTTCTATGTAACTCAGCTATTCCCTTTTACATACCATCATATGAGCGATTAGTACAATCGCTGCATTTTCGGCTGTTGGTGCCCACGCTACATCGCCTGTTAAGATTCATCCCGATCAGGTTCCTGGAGTCTACGTGAGCTCCAACGAGGACGAGCACGCCTTGAATCATACGCGCAACGGCGACCTCAATGCAGTCAGCTGAATATCGCGTGAACTGAAGCCCTCTACCGTGCTAAACCTCCCCGCCCACTAGGCCACGATATTTGCCCGACTTTGGCGAGGCCATATCTTGCTGGGAAGGCGGCGCTTTGGACAAGAGTGCGATGCACAGAATTCGTCAGGCGATGGCTAACCAATGCGACGCCGACTGCTTCACGTCCTGGGTCCATCATCAATCTGCGGTCTATGCGACGGGTGGCACCCTCGCGATCTTCTTTTGGAATTACGGCAAATAGGAGGCCAGCTGCTCGTCAAGGATCTCTGGGCCAATGCCGCTGCTCCCGGTTGAAACTCTTCCACTCCAGTCAGTCCAAGAGAAAACCTCTTATTTAATCCCTCCCTCCATCCTTCTCTCTAACTAGAATACTGGGAGGAAGTCGCGAGTCTCTGCTACTTCAGAGTTCATGAAGACTCAAATATGGGTGATGGAGCCACTTTTGCAGAGAGACGTTTCTGTACACCGGAAGGAGGTGTTCTTGATTAGCAGCAAGGTCAAATCTTCCCTGACTAGAGAGTTTACATAACTGGGCATCGCCATGGCGAAAGTGACAAAGGTACTGCAGGTGAGGATTGGACATATGCAGTGAACAACATCGGGGATGAGCACAGGCAAAAATGTAAATCGTCTCCGGTGCAGGGAGTCGAACCCTGAGCCAAGGAGTGAGAATCCTTAATGTTAGCCGTTACACCACACCGGACTGATCTTCTCTGTTTGTTGTTGATGTTTCATGCAGTGTTTAGGACCAAATGAACAGGGCAACAAGCACAAGGAGGAATGTTTTTGTTTGGCAAGAGCAGCATGTATCATGCCATTTCTGACAAAGTAAGGAAGGTGCGGCCGTTGGCATCCACCATCGCGTTTGTCGACCCAGGGAATCCTCCCGCGGTTATTACAGCCTGGCTTACCCTTTGACCGCTATGGAAGCAAGATCTCCTAATACCAGAGTCATACAGTCCTTCTGTGATTTCACAGTTGAGATCTTTCATTTGATTTATGATTTCTCTATTCTCTCAGAATGCCCACATGAACGACAAACCCAGCGTTGGATTTGAGCTCATCCGTGAGAGCAGATTCGGGAACACGCCATGTGCGAAAGTGCTGATGGAACTCTTTTACCCATCCCTCAAATATCTCGGGATCACGGAGCTGTTGAGCCCTGCAAGTTTGCACGGTTAGCCACACAAGACTGGGCTGAGTGGAACAATTGCAAGAGGATACTCACACGATGCAGACAGCCGGCTCACTGGGCCCTTCCGTATCTGTTGCCCTCAACTTACACACATCAACGCACGTCTGGACCAAGGGACGGATCAGGGCGTCATTATAAATGCAATCACAGGCAATGACGACGTCGAAACTCTTGACGCTCGCGGACCCAGTTAAGTCAGAGGTGACCTCGTCGAGTTCCCAGTCCAGAGGGCTGAAGCCCACATCAGTCTTGGGTACCGCAGAAGCACCCTTTCCCTTGCGACGAGATCCAGTCCCGCTCATAGTCGCGCGACTGGCGTTTTCTGCCAGATTGGTCTCAACGAATTTGGATACATATGACTGGTCGCTAAGCACATATTTTGAAATGGACGGAGCCAAGGCCAAGCCCGTGAGGCCCGATATGCCGCATCCCAATTCGAGAACGGTTGAAGATGGCTTCAGAATGGCCGTCTTCCATAGAGGATTACTGGGAGAAGTAATCCATTCTGCGAACATGGGAGTTATCTTCCAGAGAACTGTGACTATGAGCATTAGAGACTTTCACCGTTTATGCATTCCCAGATAAACTCGGATATACTCACCAGCGCCCGTAGTTCCTCCCGCACGATTTGAGGAGAGAACGGTTGGAGATTGGTGAATGACATAGTCTCTGCCAGCAATGGTCAATTCCAACTTTGATGCTCTAGCGTCCACAAACCCAAGATTTTGGGAGGGTATCTCGCGACTGAAGAGGAGAAATGTTTCTAGGTGATATGATTTGTTAGTCGCGCAACTTGTTAAGCAAGACTATACATCTCGGGAACGAACCCTCGTCTGGATCTTCCACCTCTGCATCTAGTAAATGTAAAAAGCTGTCCATAGTTTTCGACTCTGGCTCATATAATTGGTTCGTGAGACAGAAAAGGTGCACATTTTGGTCAGTTTTCGCACTAAGCTTGGCGGGCTAGACTACTCTGATTGGGCGACCTCTTGGCTGGGGTCTGGTGGTCGGGCTACAAGGCGATAACCTAGTTTGGTATTGTGGCTTATATCCAGATGCTATCACCTGGACAAGGCACATGTGTAGAGCACGAGCAAGTCTCACAGTCCGACCTGACTTGACATGTCTTGAGAAAATCAGCGGTGAATGCTCTGTGAATGGTAGACATGTTCTCAAGTCAACCATCCCTTTTCACGACCCAGACGCACCTTAGGTTCATACTGTGTTGTGAGCTATTGCATATCAAACTTAAATATTATATGCAGAGTACCTTTGAAATATTATATTGACTTGGCTATAGATCTGCCAAATTGACTAATGGGTTATCTAAATATTCCCCGAGATAGGGATAACATGGCAGCTGTGGCTTGGAATGCCTCAAGTGCTGACTGGCAAGTTTTTGGCAGGCAAGGTATGTAGGTAGGGAACGTGGAGATGAGTTCGTCATTGTTTAAAATCTGGAGCTTGGACTTTAGGCTGGGACTTGGCCTGGACCAAGCGACCTTTGAACATTGAAGATTGACTGGACTGGGGGGTTGGCAGCTGCTCATTTGTCGCGCTAGGCCCCGCTCTAAATCGCACCGTCGTGATTGGCGCTCGGCATCTGTGCGGTGCATAACTGGACACTAGAGGCGCTGGGCCGGGTACGTACCTAGGCAGATTCGCTAGCCTCCAGCACCAAGCTATTGCCCCAAATGTTTTCGTCATTTCGTCTGCGAAGCTCCAAGGCTTAAGCTAGGTAGGTTAGGTAGCCGATCAGGACGACCACCGCCGGATCAGACAAGGTGACGGAGAGCAGGGAAACGAAACCCAAAGACGACGTCGCACATAACTTTGCATTGCTTAATTCCGTCGTGATCCCCTCAAACATCGGCCTTTCATCTTTTATACCCCCCACAAGCCCTATTCTGTTTGCCATTCATCTGGACGTTGCCCTCGGCTTGCCAATTTGAACCCCTGGTGTTGATCTCCTCCATCCGGCACCTCTCTCGTCCACAATATCTCTTTTTCCTCTCCCTAACCCCGACGTCCTCCCAACCTCCGACTTCCTCCCCATTGTCCGGTCCCTCGTCGTCTTGAGGTTGACCCTTTACTTCCATCTGCAAAGCTGCATCCTCTCCTCACCCGGACCATCCTACTGACCGCACTCATCGCCGTCATCATGTCGTGGGCAGACGCAAAGTACAGACATCTGGCGCTTCAGCCAAAGATGTCGGCGCGCGGTCCCTTCTCCATCGAAGTACCCGACTCGAAGCCCGTCGAGGGCGAGACTATCCCGCGCCGCCACCCTCTCGCCAAAGACGGCCTCATCTCCAAGCCTGTCGACAACATCTCGACCGTCTACGAGCTTGTGCGCGTGAGCGCCGAGAAGTTTGGCAACGCCAAAGCACTGGGCTCCCGTCGCCTGGTGCGCACCCACCAGGAGACGAAGAAGGTCAAGAAGATTATTGATGGGCAGGAGCAACAAGTTGACAAGAACTGGACCTTTTTCGAGCTCAGCTCCTACGAATACATGACCTACCACGAGTATGAGAAGCTCGTTCTCGACATTGGTTCCGGTCTGCGGAAACTCGGAATGGAAAAGGAAGACCGCGTACACATCTTTGCCGCCACAAGCCAGAACTGGTTGGCCACGTCGCATGCCGCAGCTTCGCAGTCCATGCCCATCGTAACGGCCTATGACACGCTTGGAGAGGACGGTCTGAGACACTCCATGGTCGCAACTGGCGCCAAGGCCATTTTCCTGGACCCCCATCTGCTGCCGACTCTCGGCAACGTACTGAAGGATGCCACCGAGGTGCGCTATGTCATCTGGAACAGCCAGAACCAGGTCAAGGATGACCACATCAACGCTCTCAAGAGCAACTTCCCTCACGTCACCGTCATCAGCTTCAAGGATCTTGAGAAGCTTGGCAAGGAGAACCCCAGCGACCCCGTACCTCCCGCTCCCGAGGATCTTTGCTGCATCATGTACACATCTGGCTCCACTGGTACGCCAAAGGGTGTGCCGCTGAAGCACAGAAACGTGATTGCCGCCGTTGCTGGTGTCAGCGTTGTCGTCCAGCCATTCATTGGTCCTGGCGATGGTCTTTTGACTTACCTCCCCTTGGCTCACATTCTTGAATTCGTCTTTGAGAACGCGTCCCTCTACTGGGGAACGACCATGGGTTACGGTAACCCAAAGACCCTGTCCGACCAATCCGTCCGAAACTGCGCCGGTGACATTCGCGAGTTCAAGCCCTCTGTCCTGGTCGGTGTACCGGCAGTGTGGGAGAACGTCAAGAAGGGTATTAGCGCCAAGGTAGCCGCTGGTTCTTCTATTGTCCAGAACATGTTCTGGGGTGCCATGTGGGCCAAGGAGACACTCTTGGCTGCCGGACTTCCCGGCTCAGGTCTTCTTGATGCCATCGTGTTCAAGAAAATCAAGGAGGCGACTGGTGGCAAGCTGAAGCTCTGCATGAACGGAGGTGGCCCGATCGCCAAGGACACGCAAAAGTTCATCTCCATGGCTATTGCTCCCATGATCAGCGGTTACGGTCTCACGGAAACCACTGCCATGGGTTGCTTGATGAACCCTCAAGAGTGGACCTCGGAGTCGTTGGGTGCCATGCCCGCTTGTATTGACGTTAAGCTGGTGGACTTCCCCGATGCCGGATACCACGCCACAAACAAGCCCAACCCCCAGGGCGAGGTCTGGATCCGCGGACCTTCTGTTTTGGAGGAGTACTACAAGAACGACAAGGAAACTGCAGAGGCTATTGCCGAGGGTGGATGGTTCAAGACTGGCGATATTGGCGAGTGGGATGAGCATGGCCATCTCAAGCTGATTGATCGCAAGAAGAACCTGGTCAAGACTCTGAACGGAGAGTACATTGCTCTGGAGAAGCTCGAGTCCATTTACCGCTCGGCTGGTGTCGTTGCCAACATCTGCGTTTACGCCGATGATTCCAAGACCAAGCCAGTGGCCATCATTGTGCCCATGGAGTCCGCACTGAAGAAGATTGCTTCCTCGGTTGGTGTTGCCGACGGTAACTTGGAGGAGCTTGTACACAACAAGAAGCTGCAGAGCGCTGTGCTCAAGGAACTCCAGAACACTGGTCGCCAGGGTGGACTTTCAGGAATTGAGATCATTGATGGTGTCGTTGTTTCCGATGAGGAGTGGACGCCACAGAACGGCCTGGTCACCGCCGCACAAAAGCTGAACCGCAAGGGCATTGTGAGCAAGTACAAGAAGGAGATTGACGAGGCCTACGGTTCGTCATAAGGGAAGGGTTTTTCTTGAATGAGCATATAGTAGTAGTAATAATTCCCTTTCTTCTATCTTGCAATGGTGGGTAACTCGGATCGGATGTGAATCACAAAAAAATAACGAGACAAGGCGATTGGTTGGTTTCTTTTTGCGTCTCTGTTTTCTCTCCCACTCAGGTGCTGCTGGCGTGTCTTTAGGCGGATCATGTAAGGGAACATTTATGTATATAGTATTGTAGTAACAGATGAGTCCCTTTTCCACTTGACTTTGTACATGTTGCGAGATGTGCTGATATATATAGACTTGTGACTGATCATGTGCTCGTCATGCCACAATCTGCTGTTGTCGAAAATCTCGAGGTTCAAGCACGTATTTACCGTAGGCATGTGGCCGACGAACGCCTGATTGCATTTGCACTGGTATTTATCCGATATTTACGAGGTTAGAAAACACAATAAAAGAATTCATGTCAAATATATTTCGTGTGTTTATTCCAGGAGGAAAACAGCTCATGACGATAGAGCTGGAGAAAGAAAGAAGAAAGTCTTGAAATTCCATCTCGGCGCTAGTTTATTCATAAAGGTTGCCCTTTCTTCGCCAGCCTTTCCAAACGCCCCTCCTCCTCTTTCTCCTCTTCCTCCTACACGTTCATCATCATCATGGGTCAGGGTATTTTGGATTTGTCGTTCGTGCATGACCTGGTCACATTTTGTCCATCTTTGACCTTTCGAAGCAGTCGTAACCTTGTTTGATTGGTTTGGTTGTTATATCATTAGCTTTCCCGAAAAGGAAAGAAAATGTTATTATACCAGGCCATCGTATAGAGACAGGGCGGACACAATGGTTTCGTCACGTTTGCTGCCCTCCTTGAACTCTTCCATGTCTAGACTGCCATTCTCGTCCTTGTCCATCATCCGGAAGATCTTCCTGACGCGCTTCTCGGGGGTATCCTCATCCTCTGGCAACTTGACCATGGAGCCGACCTTGTGGGCAGCAAGTTAGCATGGTGACCCGTGTGAGAATCGCAACTGAATAGATGCCATAATCTTACCATCTTGTAGATTGCCTCGACAATCTTGAGCATCTCGTCGTAACTTATCTTGCCGTCTCCGTCGATATCGTACAGCTGGAAGGCCCAGTCGAGCTTGTCCTCCATCTTACCGCGGCTCGTAACGCTCAAGGCGCAGATGAACTCTTTAAAGTCAATCGAGCCCGATTTATCGCTATCAAAGACGTTGAAGACGTAATCTGCAAACGACGAGGGGTCACCGAATGGGAAGAACTGGCGGTAGATCTTCTGGAACTCCTCCTTGGTAAGCATGCCCGAGGGGCAATCCTTCAAGAAGCCTGTAAGGGAGGAGGAAAACAGTATTAGCCATCATGCAAGTTTCCTTCTGTTGTTTTGCTAGGTCTTGTTTCCCGCAGTCGGTATGTTGCTCACCCTTGTACCATTGCTGCAGCTCCTTCTTATCAAAGTGCGTCGACTTTTGTAGTTCGGCAAGTTGCTCCTGCGACAACTTTGACTGTCTGGAAGCAGTGTTTGGTCAGCAAGAATTGGTCGAGAGACGTGCGCTGCTTTGACTACGGCGGCTACGCAGAGTGCGCGTGGTGATAAGAGAGCCGCCATCAAGGTGGTGGGGTGGCCTGTCGCGAACGAATGTGCTTCTCTTGACTGTTTCGTGACATGCGCACCCGTCCAGAAGCACCAATTTGTCGAAAGGCAGAAGAAAACAGAGAAGAGCCACTCACGATTTACCCATACTGACAGACGGTTTGGTTACCGAAGCGGCGCAAAGGCTGGGATTTGGCGTAAAGAAAAGGGCGGAGGATTTTATTGTTTACAGAAAGCGGATTTCGTGCTGCTGAAAGGTACCGCTCCGGGGGGTCGTGGTCGCGAGGGGCGAGGGGTTAGAGGAGACCAGCGTCGATCCAAACGATGGTGTCGCAGTTGAAAGAGGAATGGGACGCTTCGGCGCTGAGATGGCGAACAAGGGACCCCGAGATACCGACCCAGACAAAAAAGTCCGTCACGCGCAAAATAACTGGTCGGTCGATTCGGGAGGGAATTCAAAAGACTACCAGAGCCTCTCTGTATGTTTCTTTTTATTCACGACTGTGTTGACCGACAATAAAGATGGAAGCAAGAGGGCCGATTTCTCAGGATTGCCCAGGCGGCTTGGACGGGGTTTAGGTAGGTCTGGATTTGGGTGGTCCGTCGAGTGGGTGATTGATTCGAGGACAAGGCTTTTGCGCTGTTAGTCCTGGTGTGCGCGCGGGGCGTCTCGTGTGCACAGTACAGGCGAGATGGAGCAGAAGAAGATTTCACGTACGTTTTGATGTCCTTCTCCGACGGGCAAGGCTGCAAAACGGTTGCAGAGACGACGAGATTGGTGATGAGAGGAAGAGGGAGGTTGAGATTGTAAATCAACCAATGTTTCCTAGATTGCTTGTCAAAGTTCAGTTGGCTGCAGTACTGGAGGGGCAGACGTAAGAGGTAATGTAGGTGATGTACGTAGGCGGGTATGGGTAGGTTAATCGGACATCTGGAGGGGGCCAAGGACAGTGTACCGAGCTGCGAGTACTCTGTAGGCAGGCAAGCAAGCAAGCAAGCAGGCAGTGGCAGCTTGAGCCAGCGCCAGCGCCAGCACCAGGCCAGGCCAGAACGGGTGGGTGGAGGGGGGAATCGGACTGAAGCGGCGATTGACTTGCGGCTGATGATGATGTATGCAGTGACGGTACGTATCGAGAATTAGCGGGACATACGCGCCGTTGTCAGTGTGCTAGTAGCCAGTTGACACTCTTAGCACTATACGCGTAGTTATTGTACGTAGGCTGGTGAAAATGGAACAGTTGTAAGAATCTTTGGCTAGGTATTGATATGTACGAGCGACCGTGATGCGATATAGCTATGGCACAATCTCACATCCATTTGTACCTCATATACATAATTCCTCTGACCTTGGGTTTTCTCTCATGTCTTGATATAGCTGTTTCATCGACTGACTCAAAAAGTATGATCAAATGCTCTCAATGAGGCCCGAGGCCTAAAGCAGGCGAGCGTCCCTAGAGAAAATCATGGTTTCACTGGGGCCGCGTGTCAAGGTCCAACTCCGTGCTTAATACAATTTAGCAACCTTTTGCTCTATGGGAGCCCTCCCTGATGCAGTTTCGACTGTACATATGCGCTGCTGTCCCTTGCATGTTGCCGCCGTACTGTACATTACATACCTGTTGAACAGATACGCGCTCGTAGTTACCCATGGACTTGGCAGTGGACATCTAGAAGTAAGCACGGGCAATCACGACGCGGGGTTCAACGTGAAGTAGGAAACCCCTCCGCTCGTCAGCGACCATGGCATAATGTCAATTAAAATCCCATGTCGATTCGAAGATTCGCACTTCATGGCAGACATAACACTGGAAGTCTTTCACTTAAGAGAAAGAGATACGATTTCCAAGGTGGGCTTTTAGAAGGTCGAATCATATTCCCACAAATTCCCATGATATGAACTAGCCAATTGCACGCGTTTCTTCCCGACATACGGATCTGTAAAGCGCACATCAGCAATGATGTAAGAGGTGGCTGTGCCTCCATAGCTCTTTACGCAACTTGCCTGCTTTTTTGCCCGCGCGCCCCAGTTCTGCATTCCTGGGCGCCAGAATACACCCACCTGCCACCCCATCATGGCCACGGGTTGGGAATCGACAAGGAAAACATTGAATCGGCTTTTCGAACAACACAATCAAAACACTTCTTGGCATTCGCTCCCACTTGCCTCTTCCGTCGTTTCCCAACATTAACTGGGCGGAACTTTTGGGGATCTAGCCCTGCTTGCCCAGCTTTTGATTTCGCCAAAGCTTTTCGACAAGCATCAAAAGTCAAGACTGGTCAAGCTTTCTTGTCGGTGATACAAGAGTATGTATTGTGGCTTGTGTTCTCTCGACAGTTCAACGTCCAAACGCGATCATATTATATCAAGAGTGCACTTGTTAAGTGTCACAATTGCTGTATATTGATTTTTATGTGACTAGCATGATTGTCGCATCGATGCGCTGAGCTAGATTGCAATAAGAAGCCCACGGGATTATACGATGCATAAGATGACGAGTCTTTCTATTGAATTCAGTTATTCCCCTCGAAGCAGGGTTTACAATTCTCTAGTCATAGTTTTACTGCCTGCTCGGCTGAGTCGGACTCACCACCGGGTTTACCGGAGCCGTGGTCCCTGGAGATCTTGTCGTTGACCCATTTAAACTCCGTACTGCGCCGCTCTAGGCGGCCTCGACAGCCCTACCATGATCGCAGGCGTACACCGAGGACAATAGCATCGAAAACTGCAGAGTATCAGGTTTCAAAAAAATGACATTGAATATATTCCCAAGCACTATGATATCTAACCATGGAAACCAAGCCTCCGATGCTGCCGACAAACGCTCATCAAAAATCAGTTTCTCGTTTTCCACACGAGGAAAAGAGAGGGAGAGTCCCCTTTCATAATCTGCAACTCCTGAGCCAACTCCCTATTTGCCACCTTCGTTGAATCCGTCAAATGCATCGTGAGCTGTGTCTGATGATATGCTTTTCCCATTTCCAGCACCGTACCGTAGTAGCTTCTCTCTGTCTCATAGCTCCTCTTCTGATCGTCGGGCACGAAGGCCTAACCGACGACTGCCTTTGCACTCAGACTTTCCAAGAACCCTTGGAGGTCATCTTTCCGCACTTCCACCACGCAGTGCTCGAAGCTGTCGATGCGTACCCGTGCATTCGTCTCGGTGATTACATCCTGGAATGCGCTACCAAACTTGTTCAGTCCATACCCCTTCTTCTTACGCTCCTCTGACTCTTCGTCTTCATCCTCCGAGTCCGAGTCAGAGTCGCTCGCCTCGGATTCTGTCTCGTCTTCATCGTCGTCTTCGTCATCTTCGCTGCGCTGCGCCCTCTTTGCGGCCTTCTTCTCCTCTCTAATCTTCCGCCGGGCTTCTCTCTCCTTTTGCTTCTCCTCCCTCTTTGCAGCTTTTTCTTTCGCCTCTTCCCGGTCGAGGAAGGCCAGGTCGGGACCTCCACCTCCTCCCGTGCCGACAACAACGTAGACGCCCCTCTTCTCGTTCAAGCTGGCGACAACCAGGGGCGTACCACGACCACCGTGACTTAGTCTACCCTTGTCGTCACGCTCCTGTTCTGCCAGTGCCTCTCCAACCCAAAGCGCTAGTTTCGTAAGCGCTGCTGGGTGCGTAAATAATGGTACATCGGGGCCATCTTTGATGACACACATGCGGAAGGCATTGAGATGCTTGATTTGTTTCTTGCCAATGAGACTGGTGCCGGTGCGGAAGATTGCTCGATGCAAGTACTGTGCTGTTGGAACACCGGCCTTGAGGGCGTCAATGTTTTCCAAAGCATCATAGGCTTCCCAGAAACGGGACACCCATTCTTCCGCCTCTTCCTGACCATCGTCATCATTTGCATTGATAATTTGTGAATATGATTGGCCATGTTCACCGTCCATAGAGGGAGCATTACGGCCGACTTCGAGAATGGCACCAATCACAACTCCTACGTCTTGGGCAGACAGAGTAGCACGCCAGCCCCAGCTCCGTACAAAGCCCCAGCCGTCTTTTGCACCGGCCCTGTCGCGGCCGTCGGTCTCGGCAGCGGGCACCATATCATCAAGGTTGTATAGAGAGGCATATTTGAGCAGTTTGGTGCGAAGCTCTTTCTTGAGCATCATGTCCATGTGTGTATAGCTTTGTTTGCATTGGACCAAGCTGACACCCATTTTTGCCAGCAACTTGTGCAATCGTTTGAGTCCACTTTCGTGCCAGATGCGTAGTTTTGAAAATAGATAGGGAGAATGGAGCATGCTGTCGTAAAGGGACCAGTGCCGGATGAGCAAAAATCTCGGTTCGGGCGATAATCTGATTGAAGTATCTTCAGGACTTCGGGCTGTCGTAGGTATTATGCCTGCACTTTCTGACGGTGAGACTCGGCCAGTCTGTGATGCAAGCTCTGGAGGGTTAAGACGCCGCACTTCGTCACGCAGCAACTGTCGTATCCTGGCGCCGCGAACTCCCATCCAGCCTGTGGCCGGTGTGGCTTCGGAACCTCGGACGGAAACAGCAAGGCCTCCGGATGAGCGACCGTAGAGTTCCATGGAGGTGACGCCTACAATGGTGAGCCACAGGAGGTCATTGTCCTCCCGACCGAGCTCAGATGCTAAAGAATAGATCATGGCGGAAACGGGTTCGGAATATGAGGCGCCCATGCGGTAGTATTTTCGTAATGTTGTTTCGTGCTCTATCTTCATGCGTAATAGTTTCCGTCGCAAGGAGCGCGCCGATGGACCGCTGGGAGGTTGTGCTGCCGAAGGAGGATCTTCGGCGTCATCGGACCTAATGATCTCTGGATCGCGTAGAGAAAGTAGACCCCGTTGCGCTGGGAGGCGCGGTGAATCTGGAATAGGCGTTGACTGGAATGGTGGTTAGCACCTGTGACGTTTGTCATTGATTGTCACAAGCTTACAGAATTACTCCGCCTTCTCTGCCGCGGCCGATCGTCCTCTTCGTCACTGCTCTCGTCTCGATCCGACCACGATTTTCTCTTTTGCCCTGGTTTCGGAAGGGTTGGCTCTTCCAGTCTCTCTGGTTCGCCTTCTGATTCAGAGTCGCTATCACCGTAGAGGTCGCCTTCTTCTTCGTCAATGTCGGGCATATCCACCAACGCAAGGTAAGCGTCGCGTTCCGCGCTCAAGCCCTCCACAATGTCGCCGTCGTCGAATACTATGATGCCGCCCTTTCCAGGCTTGTATGTCCGACTTATACGCCCCGCTGTCACGCCTTCGGGAGCGCGAGCCTGGTAGCTTGACGCGCCTTCTGCCTCGGCCTCGAGCGGGTATCCTCCAAAAACGTTGCTCAGATTCCAAGGGCGGTGCGAGTCGAAAACCCATACTTCGACACCACCGAACCCTGAGTCTTCGCCCTCAACCTCGAGCCCCAGAATGGTGCCCATGTCCACCATGCCACCGACGCCCAGACATACCACGACACCACCACTACCACCGCGCGTCTCCATCATTGGTGCAACAAGCTCCTGTCCAGCTCGTTCGAGGTCGCCATAGCCAGCCACGGGGTGTATCTTGTGCGGTATGTAGTCATGTTTGAGCAGACGGGTAAGGATGCGACAGGCGCAGAGGGCGTCGGGCTCGAGAGCGGCGAGGATGAGGACAGGCGGCGACAGAGGATGCCTGGTCTTTTGGAGGTGGACGTAGAGTTTCGAAATCAACTCGCGTGGTAGATACATGATTTCAAGATGTATCTAGACGCGTCGTCTAAGGCCTACAAGAAGCAATACATGGAGATATTCTTCTAGGGTTGCTGCTCGCTTGGAATTTGGGTGTGCGGGATCTTCGAGGAGCACTTTAAAACTTATAAGACGCGTTTTCGTTGGATTGCCGTGGAGAGACGCGATGTTTCGAGCGAGGTTAGAGAATGCTGGTACTGTGACCAAAAGGGTATATATGACAAGACAATGGATACAGAAAAGTAAACAATACACAATCAGCTCTCTCAATGTTTCGTTGCTGGTCCCAAGGATGTGGAAGGTTTCTGTTAGTGCAAAGGTGGGCGGGCAACATAAGGTGGAGGAAATCAGTCAATGCTTTTGCAGTAGGTACACGGTGTAAGTGGGTGTTGATGGGCGAGACGCGACTTTGGGACCTGCAGAGACGCGACTTTGTGCTAAAGTACATGGGTACAGCCCATGCTAGCTCTGTGCTCCTGCAAGAAAAACCTGGCAAGAGGCACGAGCTAACCACTATTCCTTTGCACATGCACTGAATTGCACCGCGTTTTCGGTTGCTCCCGGGGGCCTTTGAGCCACTGACAACCGCCACAATTAGCGGGGTGACCACTGAACGACGCGGTTTGCATGGGTGCGATTGGAGGTATGTATCTAAGCTGTGAAGTAAACATGTAGCCATTCATTCGAATACCTGACTGCGTTGAATGGATTCAAAAATACAAATTATAGAGCATGTCACTTAATATCACCTGTACCATTACTTTCAGCCGTTCGGTCTACAGTACCTAGGGACGAGGAACGTTGAAGTGGACTGAATTGAGTTTCTGCAGCCAATAGACTGACTCCAATAAGTAATGCGTCATTATAGCTCCAATACGTGCACAACTATATGCAGCTTGGTGGGGTTGCGTCAAACATATTATCTAGGTCACGAAGAAACGCATTCGAAGGGCTGCTGTTTTCAGTGGAATTGTGCGACGATCTCCTCGAATTCGCCCAACAATTCCATCATTCTCCCAGGACTATGACTTTGTGCTTCTACGCGGCCATGATTGACAAGGATGGTTGATTATATTGTACCTAGCTAGCATCTATCCCATGTACCTTCTTTATACAGATCACTTCGCACGACTTCGTACGAGTTTTGCTTTTACTTTGATCAGCAACCGCGATCATCAATTCCTTGTGCAGATCGACATCTATAGCTAGGATATTGAATAAGTACAAGCAAATTCTTGGTCGATCATAGAAGATGCTTGTGTTTCTTATTCCCATGTCCGTTCTTTTGCTCTTCTATACACATTGTTTGAAAGTAGTATAACGTTTTGCGTAGCGAAATAGAGGGACGCCCGGGGTCTATAAGCGTACATAGATCATCTTGAGAACGTCATTTGGCATGTTCCAGCGGTCAAGCCAACTGATCTTTCACGGCTTCAAAGTGCCACACATCTGACAGCAGATGCAGAGACCTAGGTACTGACCAAGACTGAGTGTTAGCTGGAAGAGACCGCTTGTATCCTGTTCTCTTAATAAACATGATTTGTCGTTGTGATATCTCGTCCCTGACCCGCTTCATTTCCTTGGCCGTTCTTTCTTTTTCCTTCACTCGCTTTTCTTTTGTCTCTTTCTGTATGAGCGACTTGGCAAACTTGGCTGATAAGCACATACTTGGATATAGCATGCTTGGATCTCTTCAACCTTTCCCAAGCCGCTGATAGATTAATCAGAATCGTATCAGCCTTGCAAATTATCTTCACACTCACGATGCGCCTTTCCAAAGGAGTTATTATTGCCCTGGTTGCCAGTAATGTTGCTGCTGGTCCTATATCTTACGCAATCTGTCAAGCAAAATGTGCTGCTCTGACACTCTGGGTGCCGGGACTCGGTTTCTGGGGGTATGCCACATGCCAGCACTATTGTTCTTATCTTCTATTGGTACCTACCCCTTAGGTATACTGAGGTATCTATTAGAGGAAGCATTATTTGGAATCTGACAACGCATAGATTATTAAGGAGAGGGGGTTCTTGTGTTCAGCGATCCACGAGGCAACATGTGTGGCGGCGGCTAGAGTATTTGGCAACAGCGTATAGGTGATGACAAAGCGCGAAGGGAGATCATTCGAGATCACATAAGCAAATAAAATCATGCAGTATTTGAATATTCACAAGAAAGTGGCTACTGCCAGAACGTCCTTCGCCTGTACAGAGTCCAACACCTCTGAGAATATCTCCTTGCCCGAGCTGCTTTTTGCTAACAAGACCGAAGACTGTTTCTTCTTCCTCAAGCAACAATACAATCAAGGGAATTTCTCATTCTTACGAAACCTCTCATCATGTCAAACTGAAATACTGCCTAAAATGATCATGAGCTTTTCGAGGCCTTCAGCAAGGAAGTCTATGATTATAAAGCTGTGGAGCACCGCAATTATCAGTATTACCCCAATTGATCAACCAATGTGGACCGATTGCCGGTATAAGTTGCCGGGGCACAGACCAGGTAGTACTATAATACAATCATATTGATATTTTCGTTCCGGGCTGCCTACTTTGGCCTGGCTCCTCGGAATGTTCCATGTTGTGTCTACGTAATGACGCGGATCTTCACCTGCTTCTACGGTGAGCTCCAAATAAAGTATCATAATTAAGTGCTACCATGCTGCATCTTTCCCGCACTTTATCCTGGTGGTCTCTATCGCCTCCAAATTTGACTCCATCACAATATAAAGTCCGGGGAAGTTTCCACAATGTCGACGCCTCTGCGCCGGGTCCTGCTGCTGGGACAACGAATCGCTTCAGCATCACGGTCAAGATGATGTGGCACAAGGCTCAGGCCATATTTGGCCTTCTGGCACTCACAAACACAGCCATTGGCGCAAGCTGTGATGCCGCGACCTTTGCATCACTCACGCTCAGCAATATTGAGATCCAGTCGTTCATTGTGACCGTTGCTACCACCGGTGGTGCTGCAAGCGTGGAGCTCTGCAAGATTGCCATTGAGTACACGCACCCGGGTCAAAACGACGTCGTCAACACGTGGATCGGCTTGCCCCTGGACGCGGCGGACTGGAACTCGCGTTTCCAGATGGCCGGCGGCGGAGGCTGGAGCGCGGGAAGCGAGAGCACCATCCTCACTCCCGTCGCCGCCGGCTACTCGTCGTCGTCGACTGACGGCGGACACACGGCCGCCCAGAGCCAAGCCGACTGGGGCTTGGTGAGCCCGGGCAACACCAACTGGCCCGCGCTCTGGGACTTTGCAGCGTGGCGCTGGACGAGGCGGCGAGCCTGGGCAAGCTGGCCACGGAGATCTACTATGGCGAGAAGCCGACGTACTCGTACTGGAATGGGTGCTCTACTGGCGGGAGGCAAGGACATGCTATGGGGCAAAAGTATCCGAATCAGTTTGACGGAATTGTCGCCGGGTCCCCCGCGATCAACTGGGAACGATTTCAGCTGCAGCAGTACTGGTCTGACTTTCAAGCAAAGGAACTGGGTAAGTCTGTGAAAGCACATTTGTGAGTCTAGTTGCTGATACTTTGGATAGGCGCCTCACCCCCTTCGTGCGCTCTCCAGGCCATCACGACAGCTGCAACAGCGGCCTGCGACGAGTTGGACGGCGTCAAGGACTCGGTCATAGCATACCCCGGACAATGCAAATTCGATGCCAAATCGCTGGTTGGCCAGGCGGTCAACTGCACTCGGCCGGCGGGCACTGTGACTATCACCGACGAAATCGCCGAACTCGCGAATGCCATCTGGCAAGGTCCTCGATCCGTCGAAGGTGACTTCCAGTGGTACGGTCTCAACCCGGACGCAAGCCTGAGCGGACTGTTGTCGACGAGCTGCACGACCGTAGACAATTGCACCGTCGTCCCTTTCCAGATTGGACTCGATTGGTACTGTAGTCAATTCTCTTGCTACGTCGCATCCTGAGTTATACTGATGCTCCATTGTCGTACAGGCTACAAGTCTTCCTCGCCCGAAACGCATCCTATGATACCGCAAGCCTTACTCATGAACAGTGGGATCGCTTCTACCGACAGTCCGTCAACGAATACACTTCAGTCATTGGCACGGACGATCCAGACTTGACCGACCTGAAGAAAGCTGGCACCAAGTTACTTGCATGGTAGGTGGCACCCGTTTCATGTTATACAGCCGGCCTGTGGGCTTGTCAACCGTTGTTCAACAGCCTTCTAATGTTCATCTAGGCACGGGACTCAAGACCCCCTGATCCCATCAAACGGAACGATAGACTACTACGAGCGCGCCCAGGCCTTCAACGGAGATGGCTTCAACGACTACTACCGATTCTTCCTGGCTCCCGGTGTCGGTCACTGTGGTGGAGGGCCAGGTCTCGACCCGAGCGGTACAGTCTTTGATACCCTGCGCGCTTGGGTCGAGAATGGTACCATCCCCGAGACGCTGCCGGCGACCGGTCCAGCCGTTGGGTCCGCGAACGTTTCTGCGACGCGCTCGATCGATCTGTGTCTCTACCCGAAAATTCTTACCTATGTTGGTACCGATCCGAATGACCAGGCTTCGTTCACTTGTGCCTGAATTGATTTGCTTGGTCTGTAGGATGGTCCGTAGGAGGGGTTTCATTGGGGGCTGATGATATGATCCAATATTTTCTCCATTTCGGCCTATTCTTTCGAAGACTTCGTTATGGCTCAAACCTCAAAAAGAAACGAACGCTATGATGCATTGAAGGATGACCGGACGGACATTTGGTATAGAAAAGGAGAAAGTAAGCAGTTTTCGCCTGTTACACCTCTTTCTGGTACTCAGTCAGCATTGTTCGGTTTCGGTCTGACGGTTATGTCCGCTTGTTACCCGGCGAATCATGTCATATACTCATCTGACCCGAGCTCGTCGAGTCTCGTGAGCTTGTAGGCTGTGCCAGACATAATGGAAAACAAACTTTCCTCTCTTGTGGCAATGAGAGTGCTCGGTTCTAAATAGAACCAATGATAATTCCTGGTTTCTCTTGTCACGGTAATTGGTCATCTCCAAACCAGTCAGACCGCCCGCATTTTCTCCACCGTCTTTGACATTTGTTGGAGACCATGATCGTGTCTCCAAAATGTTGCCATCGTCACCTGCCGTGGCTTACCGACTTGACGTGATCGACCAGAACTTTTTGCTCACCTCTGGTATTCTTTTCTTACCCGGTTCCACCCCCCTGCTCAACGACTTTGGGCGCGTGGCCGAAAGAAAACTGAGGTTGTATTTTCATTTACACGAATTGATTACTCAAAGGGCACAAATGATGCGATGTATTACAAAGATTCTATACAGAACCTATCAGCTAACAGGCAGAAAACAGGATCCAAATCCCCGTGATCCGACGAGAGGGTGTGCAAGTCTTGGCACGCTCGCAATTCCAACTGGCTCGGAAATCCCATCAGCACTAAGGAACTTTTCTGCTCGGCCAAATTCTATAGGTGTGAATAACCTCAGGGAACTGTTCCCTTTGGATAACGTGTTGAAGAAGTGTGCACCAAGACCCGCACACACTGAAGTACGCACGCTGTCAAGCCAACTGCCGGAGTCCATTCCCCGGTATACGCAACTCCAACGCAGGTGACGCCAAACAAAGGTTCAGGGTTATGAACCACGAAACGTCCAGGTAAATCAGTAATTCGGTCGTGGCGGGTGGCTGAGGTCCCACCAATAGCCCTATCATCCAGCGAATTGCTCATGCACGAAATTTTAAAAACACGTTCATCACTTGCATAATCACTGCCTCTCGTCCGGGGGGCAAGGATGGTTACGCCATTTTAGCCGGAAAGGAGAGAGATGGTAGGCCTAGTAGTGAGTGTGAGTGTGTCTAGGTGTGTGTGTGAGTGCTCTTTTGTCCGGATTGCGCGAGACTCCGCATGGAAGACGAGATGACTGAGATGATACTGTGGAGGTGGGTTTGGGGTCTTGAATAGCCCGTGTAAGTGGTCCTTCTTTTTTTCTGTTCGACGAGTAATAGTCGGTCATATGATGCACCTAAAAAATTGAATTTTGCATTGTCACTGGCGTGCTATTCGAGAAAATGACAAAATATGAATTTCAGAGTTTGAATAGTTTGATTTCTATTTTGATTATACGTGGTGTTCCGTCTTACTGTGAAATATTGGAAAATGAGAATGCGCCGTGCGACAGGAATGTGTTCCTGCATGATGCTCGTAGTAACTAAGGCAAACATTTATTTGGGGATCTACTAGATTGTATGCAAATGCCTATATATGGGATCAATAATTTAATCTGCGTAGGGCGACATCCCAGGACGAGAAAGGCTCGGCGCGGCTCTATCCATCCGAGAAGCAACAGCAGCAGTACAGAAGACCCTTGCTTCCAGCTCTCGGAAGATATTCAATTCTTTGTCTCATCCGTTCTGGTCCAGAATCCCCCCAAAAGTCCACGTCTCCATAGATTGAGGTGCAGAATGGGGATGCCGCAATGACCGGAAAGACTGTTCAGGACTCGGACACACACGCACAAACGCGCAGATGATTGTTGCAACCCCCCTTCTTCCGTGCCCGCGTTGCCACTGGGGATCAGGGTATAACAGTAGACTAAACCCACCTAGGATGAGGCACTCGTTATACCTGAATCCATCGCCCTACAGAAATATTAAACCGGGTGCATGGATACCAAGTCAGCAAAGAACCCCAAGACGTACATAAAAATCTTAGCATCAAAATAGAATGACATCCTGGGATATGAAATTGCATGCAATGAAAGTATCGTAGGCAGACAGGCATATAGATAAACTAGGTAGGGAAAAAAGCTTGGCATTAAACCCGGCATATGTCCATGACGGGAAAGGCAACCATAATGGCGTGCTTCCTTGCAGACTTACAGGGCTCCAGGTCAGCCGCAACGGTAAGCGCGCGAAAAAGTGCAACCCTGCAAACAGAGGAAGGGAAGCAAAGTCAGTCAGTGAGTGGCCTTGTCCTGTTACGAGCCATGTCTTATCCTCTTCCGTCCTGTCGTGCTGCAGAGTGCCCGACTTCCGGGAACACACACAGCGAAACAGCCAACGACAATTTCTTTTTCCTTTGATTTGCTCTCCAGAGACCAGGCTGGACTGCTCGACTGCTCGACTGACCTGCACCTGGCCTGCGCAAATACCGTATCCGTCCCGCCCATGTACCACAAGTGTGTGCGCCTGGCCACACGGTACATTACTGCCGAGTGAATGCCGCAACTAGCTGGCACAACACACGAACAGAAGCATCCAAAGCCCCCAGTCCGTATTGGACCAAAGACTGAACTATATGATGTAAGCACGCCACGGATGCAGAGATCGCCAGTCGCAATCCTCCAAACGTTCGCCCAATGTGGGTCGTAATATTGGTGTTGACATCTCGCTAGTGCTGCCGTTGAAGTGACTGACTGCTGTTTGGCCTGGGTTGAAGTACTGAGCCCTTTCACACCCCCTCGTGAGCCGCCGCAGTCGATATATTCAAAAGTCGGGACCGGGCCCAGGTACTGGTAATTGGGTCAAGGGGTCTCACTTCCACCAATCTTTCAAGGCGGCTGGCCCCCTTGCGCCTCCAGCAGGCATTATTATCGCGAAGATGGGGGGAGGGATGCTAGCAGAGTCGCGCGGCTTACGAGAGGATGTGCAGGATGACCATTCCGGCACATCCTCAGAAAAGGCTGCATGGCGGCCCATAGGGCATTATGATGAGTGGCCATGGGAGCAAAAGGGTGGTGAGTTCTGATCAAGACAATCCCTCGATGAGTGTTCCTGACAGTTCTGAAATGTTGATTTAAGGCGGTCTTTGTCCCACTTCTCAGACAGGCACACCCCAAGACTCTTGATAGCGTCATCGTCCCGGTTCCAGCAGTGGTATAACCAGAACCAGACAGTCCTGATGGCGGTCCTCTCAGTTCCCCTGCTGTGGGGGTTGTTTACCTTCTTGTCTCCATATCTATCTGGAGTCTGCACGGCACAAGACATGACCCCGGCCGTCTGCTCGGCATCTACATTCACTGACGCACTTCCATCCAATGCCGTCATTGAAAGGGTCGACTATGTCCCGGACGGAGGCTCCTATGGTGAGGGTGCCAAGGATCTCGGATATCCCAACAACGTGACGAACCTCCCAGAGCTCTGTGCCGTCATTGTTAATGTCACATCGTCACCGAGTTCAAACTTCCGGTTTGGTCTCTTCCTACCGACCGTTAGCAACTGGAACAACAGAATTCTCACCGTTGGCAATGGTGGCTTCTTGGGCGGCATCAATTGGCGTGACATGGGCCCTGGTCCTCATTACGGCTTTGCGACCCTTTCAACCGACACTGGTCACTTGTCCGTCAATGGTGACTTGACTTGGGGATACAAAGATCCCGAGACTCGCAACGACTGGGGTTGGAGGGCAATGCACGGCTCGACCGCACTCGCCAAGACCCTCACCAAGGCCTTCTATCAGGCGTCCACTATTCAGTATTCTTATTACAGCGGCTGCTCAACTGGAGGTAGACAGGGACTCAAGGAGATTCAGCTCCATCCAGATGCCTATGATGGCGCACTCATCGGCGCGCCTGCCTGGAAGGTCATGGGACTCATGCCTTGGATCACCAGACTTGGGTCTTTCAATCTACCAGTCGACTCTCCTGGCACTTTTACGGACATTTCCCAGTTCCAGCTGCTAGCCAATACGGTCAAAGCCCAATGTGATGGGGATGATGGACTCAAGGATAACATTATCAGCGCTCCCGAGATCTGTAATCCAGATTTATCCGTGATTCAATGTGGCAATGCCGGAGTGAGCAACTCCAGCTGCCTCACACCCGAACAGATCGCAAATGTCAAGAAGGTCTGGAGCGACTTTTACACTCACAATGGAACCTTTGTCTACCCAGGCCTCGAACACAGCTCGGAGGCTCAATGGGATATCTGGCAACTTTACAACAACCCGTCCAACTTTGATCAGGCCTGGGAAAAGTACTTTTTGTACGACAACCTGTCCTGGACCATCAATGACTTCAGCGACAAGACGGTGTACGACGCCTTCCGCATTGACCCCGGAAACGCCACCTCGGACGACTTTGACATCTCGGCCTACCGCGACCGCGGCGGCAAGCTCATCATCTACCACGGCGGCTCCGACGGCTACATCCCGACGCGCTCGTCCATCGACTTTTACAACCGGACCAAGGCGGCCGTAGGCGGCAACGTCGACGATTTCTTCCGCCTGTTCCTGATCCCCGGCATGCAGCACTGCTGGCTCAGTCCCACGGGCGTCAACGCCCCCTGGATGATTGCTGGTGGCGGGCAGCAGATGGCCCTGGCCGGCTACACCACCGACTACTCGGTCCCCTACAACATTGACCCGCAGCACGACGCCCTCTTGGCCCTCATGAACTGGGTCGAGGAGGCAGAGCCCGTGGACTCGATTGTCGCCTCGGCCTTCAACATTAGCACCGGCACCCTGCAGATCTCGAGGCAGCGACCGTTGTGTCCTTGGCCGCAAAAGGCCATTTACGATGGTGTTGGCGACCCGAACAATGCCACGAGTTGGTCTTGTTGATGTGGGAGTGTACCTAGTTGTAGTTGTTACCAAGTTTTCCTACAATATAATGCTTAATATCTACGCTGTATTATCACTGTGAATTATTGTAAAACTGAACCGTTTTCCCGTGAAATAAGCAAATCTGGACAAGATTTAACAAAACTCCAGGCTTGAGGAAATAATACGCGAAAAGAAAAAAATTACAATAACTTGAATACCGGTACTAATGCCAATCACCGACTAAGAGATATTGAGCCCGCCCATCATAACATCCCGAACCTCGCTCAAAAACCGATCCGCCATATCCTCGGTCATGTATTTCGCATTCGGCGACATGCTCAGCACCATTTCCCCGTCCCAAGTCCAGAGAAACACCAGGCTCATCTCGGTGGTCGTCGTATCCGCGAGCCAAAAGTCGGTAATCTGCCAAGCTCCATGCCGGGACTCTAGGTACTGATCAATGACGCCCAGGCTCGACAGCACCGGCGCCGAGCTCGGTGTCGGCGGCTTTTCAGCCTCGGTCGCCCGGACGAACAGGTCCAGGTACGCGGGAATCATCTCCAGGTCGCCGCTCTCGGGCGTCAGGGCGGATTGAAAGTATGCGCGGTTGTACTGGGCCAGCTTGTCGAACGACGAGGCCGCGTCGGCGCCGTAGGCTATATCGTACGGCATGGCAAAGTAATACGGCGCCACAAAGTCTTTCCGCGGGTCAAAGTCCCTGCCGCGGAAAATGCGGGCGCAGGTTCATGGTGACCGTGGCCGTGGCGCACGTCGGCTCCGCGCAGCCCTGGGGATTGGGGTGCCGGCGCATGGCGAGCAACACGGCCGCCTGCCAGGCACAGGTGACCGTGTACCCGCGCTGCTTGCAGGCGCGGATAATGGACGCCGTGGCGGGGCGCGGGATGCGTACCTGTTGGAGGAGATACGCGTCCGCGGGCGGCTGTCCGGCGGCCACGACGGGCACGCCGGCGGCGGACGGGGAGTAGGTCTTGCCAGCCCAGTTGCCTACCAAATCATTGGCTCGCTTCTGGCCCGCCTCGGACGACGTCTTGGATACGCCCAGGAGCTCCGTGGTCGTGGGTGGGAGGAGGGCATGTTCCGAACCAAACGCTGGCCGGCCCAATGGCTTTGTGGAGCTTGCCAGCGTTGAAAAGAACTCGTTCCAGAGGTACAAAACGCCGATACCGTCCACGAGTACGTGGCAGGCCTGGAGAAGAAGCTCCCTTGTGCGAGGAAAGTAGTGCAAGATGATGTGAGGCACCTGTCGAAACCGACTGAAGCAGGACTCGGGATCATCTTCCGGATCATGGACCACAAATGACTGCTTCAGCCATTCCTCGATTACCGCATCGTCCGCCGGCTTGTACAGCTTCCCCTGGTCCGTTACCACGGCTGCTACCGTGGGCTGCTTTGACCGCATCTCCAACCAGGCTGCTCGCAGCATGGTTTCGACGTCCCCTTCGGCGCCGCTGTAAGAAAAGGAGACACGACTGCCAATCATGAAGGGCGTCGGCTGGCCTTCAGGGGCAGAGATTGCGAAGAAGTATTTTTCCATTCCACTGGGACATCAGCAGTCAGCGTAGTTTCAGAGGAAAACCAAAACATGGCTGAGATGCTGATTTTCTCAAGCCGCGATCTAAGATACACGTGAATGTAGCAATTCAAATAAGTAGTATATTTTCCGAGATGTGGAGTGAAATCAGGTACGGCCGCCGACAAGAATTGCACTTACTCGTATGCTTGTAACCACGAGCCATCTGGCTGCTCTTTCCAAGCATCTGATCTGGTCATGGTCAAAGACTTTGGAGGGGCTCGCTCGTTCATTCACTCCTCTACTCGTTGCTGCCGACTGTCGCTAGGTCAAGGTGTTCTTTTGAGGCTTGATTTCGTATGATGATTTTCGGATGGCACTCTTAGTCAAAATAGATGTTGCAAACACTTGCCGCGTCAGCCTTATAACCCATCAATGACGAAATGGCTTACAAGACGATCTGTTTGAGCGACCGCTAAAGTTGATGATCCGCGCGGGCCGCCCCCAACACTAGCAATTAGTCCCCACGATTATATGATAGCACGCAACGCTAGGAAGCTGGAAGACAAGAGTCATCGATCAACAGTAAGGGTAGAGAGCACGAGGTGGAGGTATACTGAACATCATGAATTTTAATTTGATACTGCACGACAAGGACTTGTAGATATATGTAAAGACGTTATTGCCCTTAACACGACGTGACTCATCGGACCCTTCTGCTGGGCATTCGAAAAACATAAGGCATGAGAGGGGTTGTGTTCGAAAGGGAAAAAACGCAGGCTGAAAGGCATACCAACAAGGTGGGCGAGTGTTGTGTACGATGAAGCGCGTGCGTCGCGACAGAGGATAAAGCTCATTGAAGGCAGTCAGACCGTCCAGAAGCCGAATCGACCATGATTCTTTCCAACAATCGCAGAATCCATTATACGGACATCTTGTCAATCGCTATAATGTTTACGATTACCTGCTGTGATCATTTCATGTTCTGTGAGACCTTTGGCTGGTATTGTTGATCATGATTGATGTGCAGGGAGATTTGAATATCCATTCTTCAACCACATGTATCAGGGAGGAAAGCCTCTTTCGAAACTCCTAAGAGTCTTGGAATTAGAAACTCATATTTGAATTGAATTTCATCAAAAACTTGAACATGCCCCACAATAAATTTGTGATATTCAAATTCTTGATAGGAAAGAATTGTGCTTGCCCTGATCGACTTGACTATGAGATACTGCTCTGTTAGATGGAAGTTGACTTCATCTAGACACGATTATCACTATTGGCATGCCCTACATCTTTAGCTCAAAATAACTCTGAAGCATTGAAAACACAAGCATGATTGTGATCCAAATGTTGTACTTGCTTTATTATAATACGAAATTCCCATGACAAGCCAATCTACGAACTCTCCGAAGTTTCCCAAGGCTTGACTGTCTTCCCTTCCTCGTATTTGCCGCCAACAGGCCGCCACATGAGCCAGAAGGTGAAAGGAGGAACCTTCTTTTCCATTTCCTTCCATGTCTCATCTGGGCTGTCCATCGTTGGCTTGGTGACATTTTCCTCAACATAAATGAAACCATTCTTCTCATACAGCGGCCTGCCCATGGCTGTTGCGTCTAAAAAGAAGTCGAGCCCCATCTCATCTGCCTTTTTCACGCCCCAGTCCATGACCTGCTGCCCAATGCCGCGACGGCGGTAGTCTGGATGAACGAAAACATTGAAGAGGTCTTACGAAAATGGTAAGTAACATGACAAGGGAAAGAAAGCGGGCCGAGCGGCTCGACCATTGTAGATCATGACGACTCTTCACGGATAACTTACACAAATGAGGCCTTTGTCCGGCGATATACCTTGGCCGTCCGTGGCTCTCGATGGCCTGTTCGGCATATCTACGTGAGCTGTCGTCGGGAAACCAGGACACTTCCATGTCATGGGGTTCGGCAAATGGATTCGTCTCGAAGACGTTCCAAGCAGCGCCACCTGCGATCCTGCCCGTCTCAGCGTCCACGACTTTGTGCCAGCGGCTTGACGGATCGTATGTATGCCAAAGCTTGAGCCGCTCAGCGCCCTCCTGGACCGATGCCTCGCGGGCCTCGTCTGAGGACGCGTCGATCGGAAACCAAATGTGTAAAAACGGCTGGGGTGGGTCTTCGTAGGCTTCCGCCAGACACTTGGCGATCGCCGGAAAGTCGACCTCGGGATCGATGTCTTGCAGTTTGAGCGCCATGACTATTGTGACTACCGATCAAGATTTGGGGGCGCCAAGTAATTCAATAGTACTATGACAGATGAGGGAGGAAATATGGTAAGCTGTGACCGGGAAGCTCGGTTGGGGTGGGAGTGCCAGGTGCTGCTGTTACATCCCTCATCCAAGACCTCATTGTACATATAGACATGATTCCCCTCATGCGTGGACACCATGTTCGGCATTGGCTGTTCATATTCAGGGATCTGCACATAATTCCCTCGTTTCCATATGAGTTTAATGGCCGTGCAGGTGGACTGGCATGCTCCCTTGCCTGGTCGATCACGAGACGAACATGTATCGACTTGATGTGTTATCGTGTCAGTCTGTGAGAAGCCAGTTTTGGAAGACGAATTAGTCCAGAGGCCAAAGCAGGAAGGGAAGATACCAGGACCACACAATAGCCAATAACGAAAGATTAGTAGACCGAGGTGGCTTGGAGTAGGTTACATCCTAGACGAGATAGTAACTCCTAATGCACGCCCTGCAGGCTTCTAACGCATCATTTTATTACAGGACGCTATGATTTGCGTAAGCCATGTTTTCCTGTTACCAAGTTGCAACGTCCGCCGGGCGTAAGTTGAATTGATCATCTGCTCATGGTTTGGCGGAACGGCATGTTCCTTAGGAAGAGCGATCGGGCAATAGAATAGGTAGTGGGCTCACGGCGGCGGCCGCACGCATCATCGCGAGTCAGACGATTACCGTTAAACTAGACAAGGGAAAAGAGAACAGCTCCATAACGGGCTCGGAGGATTGTTTCAGTTGTCACCGGGGTCGACAGTTCCAGGAAACTTCTAGGGTGGCCAGGACGATCCAGGGTTGTGGGTCGGGTCAATTGCCGTATTGGATGGTGTAAATGGTGCTGCCATTTTGAAAGATCTGCAGACCCGAACGTTAATGTTTTGGCGGCTTTCCCGCGAAAATCATCCATAAGCCGGGGGTTGTTCTCGGCTACAATTCGTCTTTTGTGCCGAGATTAGTCACGGCAGTACGTAGGTCGTATAACTAGGACGCACCTGAGTTGTCAGATCAAATAAACCGGTAACATATAGACAAATTACTAGAAAGGTGCAAGCGATCGACAGTGAGGGAGGGGATGTGGGAGCAATGACGAGAAGATGCTGGAATTGGACAGCCAGTACAGTCCCAGGTGGGTGGGAAAAGCCACCGATCCCGGCGGACCGGACAAGCCGTTTTGCAACACGAGTGTGTCCCTTTAGGGGAGTCCCAAGTGCTGCAGCAATGTCTCAATGCATGCCATTGCATTGCCAGGAAAGATGGTAGGTAGCGGTAGGTAGTGGTACAAGTTGCAGTCGGCGGCCGAAGTGTTGTATCATATCAGGCATCCCAGGACAGTGGCTGCTGCAACCCCTTCAATGACACCAAGCAAGGGGGAGGCGAGGGAGGGTGGCTTCTGCCACGTAGAACCAATCCTGCCCTGGAGCCTCAAGCTAAATCAGCCGTTATACTGTCAACCACATGCTAACCGGACCACTAGAGGCAACTCTATTCACAAGCGACAGCTGCACTGCATACCAGCATTATGCCATACATACCTGGAGCTTGCCACGGGACCGGCGCACTAAAATCCAATTCTTGTTTTGCAACAATGTGCTTTGCGATGGTCTCGCTTCAGAAGAAGAAGAAGAAGAAGAAAAAAAGCTCAGCAGACAGTCCAGTATCCGAACGTGCGACAGACATGCAGAGCGGCGTCCTCTTTTTTCGAGGAAAACGGTTGAACGCTAATGGAGCTCTCGCGTCGGCGACGCACGCGCCTAGCTCGCCTAAGCAGCAGCCTGCCAAATCTGCCTACTGACCGTGCACGTCCTCGGGGAACATGGTCAATGAATTCCTGAATGGGCCTCGGGAACGGCCTCTGCCCAGCGGGTAGCGGGGATTCCGGGAGAGTCGGACGGAGCTTCCAAGACAAGTCGCCTGCGTACCTTTGCATCGAAGGCCCCCAGATCAAGATCATGCCAGGACGAACTCGAGATCATGTTGCGCGTTGCCGTTAATGTTGTGTTGGAATTGCGATATCCACGGCGAGAGCCCAGTGGCAAGATCCGTGGAACCGGAGCATGCTGCCAATCTTGGGAATTGAATAGAAAGCCTCGTAACAGTGTCATCATCGAAGTTGTTCGTGGGCACTGCCATGCACTGGGTTTGACGGAATCCGTTCCATGGTCTCATCGTAGCTGCCTCAACAGGCGGGGGAAGTTACACTGATCGCTCTTTCCGAATAACTACGACTATGTACCTCGTTCCTTCCAGGAACGGGCGGCATAGCACGGAACGTCGCCAATAATAGTGGAGGAAAAGACCTCAACCGGTGTGAAAGACACCTGCAGACCACGACAATCGAGATTATTCCTATGTTTAGGGTAAGGTCAGATTCAGGTACATGATGCTCTGATCAGACGTCCACGACCCACCGTACATACTCGTTTTGCACAAGAGGTGAAGTCATCTCGGTTACTTACAGCGCCAGACAGGTAGGAATAAAGCTATCTAGGCAGGCAATTCCACGACTTTGGATGCACAAAATATGATCGATTTACAGCACTATTCTAGCCCCACAACAAATTTACAGAAACCTCACTCTGAGCAGGAGCCATGTCACTGATGTGCTGGGTGTGCCGCAATTCTACATGAAGAGAATGATTGCATTGCATATGCGCATTTCATATGCGCATTCCGCAATGCGAAGGAGTGGCGTAGGTAGGTGCCAGCTAATTTTGGACCGGTATTGACTATTGCATATGGACCCCAAACCAAAAAGACTTACAAATATCCCGTTGACACGGGCTCGACCACCAATCACAATCACAAATGACCCTCCATATTGCTCGATTCAGGGCAGATCTTTCCATTCGCGGCGTCTACCTTTGCTGCGGAGGACTTTTTCTGCAAGCCATTCGTCCAAAAGCTTACTGGCGCGGGACACAACATATCTCACCGCAGCTTTGAGAGTGATCATGGTCTTGCTGAATCCAATCAATCGTGGCAGACCAGTAATCCACCTCATTGAGGCCTGTTTGCCTTGCGCCCGGCCACCAATTACACCGTTTGTATCGGCGTTTTTATGCCTGAAGTCCGTAGCATAGAAGTTGATCTGAATCTCACCGAAGCCTTTTGCACCCCAGAAGACAGGCAGTAGATGTCTTCAATCAGCCTCACGTTTGATAAGGTGATTTCAATGTAATGCTTCGAGATTCATAGCCTGGGATTTCCTTACATATATGTGCTGAACTTTCCACCAACCTACTCAGCCCTCGCGCTCCCTGTTGAAAATCACTTCGGAAAACTAATAGGAACAATGTCATCGATAGATCAGACACCGTTGGATTATACAGACAGGGGCCCTGGATTGGTCGGCTTCGCTACCGTCTTATCTTCCGTGGCTACTATTGTTGTAATAGCCCGTTTTTGGGCCAGAAGATTGATTCGGCAGCCGTTTGGTCTGGACGGCTGGTTGTGCTTGTCTGCGCTCCTCGCTCAGCATGTCTTCTTGGCAGCTGCCTGCGTTAGCGTGTTCCAAGGGGGAATGGGACGTGATATCAGAATCGCAGCGGCCGAGAACCCACGATCCATTGTGATTCTACAACAGGTCTGGAGTCCCAGACTCAAGCATATGTTTTTCTAATGCTGATGCCAAACAGTCACTTGTCGTGACGAATGTCGCCTATATAATGAGCTCTCCTTCGATCAAGCTCTCTGTCTTGGCTTTATACTGGCGTCTATTCCCGACTCGGACGATGAACATAGGCTGCAAGATTCTGAGTGTTATATGTATCGTCTGGTGTATTGCGGTCATCGTTGCAGTCATCGTTGTTAACTCCATGGGATGCTGGGATAACCTTGAAAGCCCGAAAAGCCAATGCGCAGCACGTGGGCTGTCGTCCATGGATACTGTTGCAATTCCAGCCGCCGCAAATTGTATCATTGACTTTTTGACTCTAATTCTTCCAATTCGTGAGATTGTCAAGTTAAAGATTTCAACCAAGCGGAAATTCAAGATTGGTGGTGTTTTTCTCTTAGGCGGCATGTAAGTCGCACCATCATCTGGAAGCTATACTCTTGATTCTTCATCTGATCATGAAAACACTAGTGCGTGTGCAGCGAGTCTGGTCCGCACCATTGCCCTTTTTGACTATTTCAGAGCGACTACGAACAACTTTACTCGTACGGCGCGGCCCCCGTCCAGTGAAAGACGAATGCTGATTACCAAAGCAGAACAATTTGTGCTAGCCGGCTTCGCGACCCTTGTGGAGATCTACGTTGCAATAATTGGCGCGTGTCTACCAATACTGGGCCCTGTTTACCAGCGGCTGCGCCATGGTGGTAAACGAGGAAAGGGCCACACGACACCTAGGGTAGCGCGAAGGGACGGTAGGGTTGGCCAAAGTACCCACACACTGAACACTCAGAACCATAGGGTTGCTGGCCACTCAGTTGAAAGTCTCGACTATACATTTGACGACGATGGCCTCACGCTAGGAGCATATCCTGGGAATCATCGTGTATATATCCGAAGCGACGGGAGAAACGATATGCTTTGAGACTTGATAGTCAGCAATAATTTCACAGAGAAGACAATATTAATCTGGTGCCAAGGAAGAGAGGGAGAGGGGTCATAGAAAAATACCTAGTCATTTAAACGAAATGATCAGCTCATCCGGATTCTTCAAAGGATCAGTAGGATCATTAGAGTTGCAGGAACAAACCGTTTAAAACGTCATAGCGCAAGTGTTACGCTACCGTAGCCAGGATCTTCCTATGCCTGTTTAGGGTATGTATGTCTATATGAAAACACCACAATGTCTGGCTATTGGTTACTTTTCATAATGGAAAAGTGGTTACACAGTCTGCAATAATATCAAAACATCACCTCGAGTCAAAATTGTCGACAAACTCTGTAGCGAGGTTTTGAGTATCCGGAGGATTACTGGATAACTGGAACTCAAAGATGGCCGATCAAGACACAGACACGGACATTCCGCCTGTTAGCACATTCATAACGCGCCTTCGGGATACTCTACCGAGAAGCACGCATTCATCTTCAAGAAATCAATCAACCTTTTACCGTAACCTCGAAGAGGTACTCGACGTGCGGCGTTCTGAAGGGCTCTACTACTCCATCGTAGAGAATGCCTGGCAAGCAAGCAACGCCATTGACTTTTGCTCGGGCGACATTCTATCGCTGGGCCGTAGCGATGAGCGGCGGGCCGAGTTCCTGGCTGAGCTGGCGGCGCACCCAAGCTTCAGCCTGGGAGCGAGCGGCGTGCGCCTCATGGACGGCAATCACGGGTACCTGGAGCAGGCTGAGCGGGACATTGCAGCTTTCCACGGCGCGGAGAGCGGGCTGATTGTTGGGTCAGCTTACGAGGCCAACATGGCCGTGTGGACGGCGGTGCCGCGCCCCGGAGACGTGGTGATCTACGATGCCCTCGTGCACGCCAGCACCCACGACGGCATCCGGCAGAGCCTGGCCATGGACCGTGTCGAATTTCCGCACAATGACGTCGAAGGGTTCCGCGGCGTACTGCGCGAGGTTATGGAGTCGCAGCGCCTGGTGCGGCAGGGGAAGCGCTCCGTCTTGGTCGCGGTAGAGTCCATCTATAGCATGGACGGCGACGTGTGCCCGCTGCAGGAGCTCGTCGACGTGGCTCGCGAGGCCTCGGGTGGAAAAGGCAACATCCAATTCGTTGTCGACGAGGCGCACAGCGTCGGTGTCATTGGTCCCAAGGGAGCTGGCCTTGTCTGCGAGCTCGGCTTACAAAGGGACATTGCGGTAGTGGTGCATTCTTTTGGGAAGGCCATTGGAGCCACTGGGGGTACGTCCACATCTTCTCATAAATCTCGGTCCGCGTGAATCACTTTACTGAAAGGACCGCGCATGACAGCCATCATACTCGGGAACGACGCAATCAGAGGAGCACTGGCAAACTTCTCCCGGACTGTGATTTTCACTACAGCTCCATCCTTCCCATTTGTCGCCGCCATCAAGTCCGGTTACAAACTGCTGGAGGCCGGGAAGACAGAAGAGGTAAGTGGTTTCGCTGAATGACCTCTCGCATCCGCCAATTCGGTACATTTCCTTGAACTTGAAACGTTCTCCATCTCATCATAACGCATTACGTAGGCACAAGAACATATCCAGGATTTGGCCCGGCTCTTCTTTGATTCGCTCACCTCGCATTCTCTCTGGGATGCAGCAGCGACAAGAGGACTGCTCCGCGTGCCGCTCGCAGACGGTTGGGAGGACCGTTCGTTTCTCGCGCACATTATTCCCGTGTCGACGCAACAAAAGTACACCTGGTGGCTCTATTTCCATCTGCTTGCGCACTCGTTTTGCGTGTTCCCGGTGGAGCATCCGATTGTACCCATGGGTCAAGGCCGGCTCAGGGTTATACTGCACGCTGCAAATACCGAGGAACAGGTGCAGCGTTTCGTCGATTCGATCTACACCTGGGTAGAGGAGATGATGGATATTGAGGATGGCAAAACGGCCGAAACGGTATCCCATGCTGCAAAGCGGGTATACACATGGATGAGGCGGGGGAACATGACAGGGTACGGGATGGTGTAGGAATGGTAGCATTGCATACTTCAACCAGGGTTCAGACATGCCAATGGGAACTGAAGCTGGCCGGGGCCTCGGGGGCCCATGTCTTCGGATATTGCTTTTCACCGCCCATCATTTGGGAATCTGGTCTGATCTGGAAGCACCATTGTAGCGTCAATACTACACCTGGGCCGAGACTCTGGGTCCCCCAAGCTTGCCATGCAGGGCCCTTGGCCATGACATGCGACGCACCTGCCATGATGAATGTGGCAGACTTTCTCAATTGGACCCCAGAGTACCGGTACAATGCAGTACCCTACTGGTCGGCGGAAGCCGAGGCTGAATTATCATTGGCCAAGCGACTTATCTAAGCCTCGCTTCCCTGACTGCAAATGACTGCCTATTCCTAGCGCACCTTCGAAGGTTCCATAACGGCGGGCTTCGATCGTCCTTCGATACAGTACCGTGTTCATCGTACAGGCAAAGTGGCTCCATTATAGACGATGGACATTTCCATATGTAAAGTGCCTTGCACTAGTTCTAGCTCCAGTCGGCACGTCATGATCATGCAAGGAAGTAAATTTTGGCGTCCCAATGTGCTTGGTGCGCTGTCCGGGAGACCATGCCAAGATTAGGCGTGTGCATTGCAGTGTAGCTGGACCGGGTATTGCGGACGCCTGCGCAGCGTCTGCAATTTCAAAATGCGCTATATCTCGGATTATATCATGTAAGACTACAAGTTCATGAACTGTATCATTTTCGATCCTTCATACTGTTGGTTTTTGTCCTCGGGCGTCTTGGCAAAACCGTCGAATTTAGCTTGCCTAGTTGCGCTGACAATATTGGGAAATGCCAGCAGAAATGCCAGCAGAGTTGACCGCTTTCAAGGGTTTCCCAAACTAAAGAAGAAATGGAGCCAATAGCGATTATTGGATTTTCTTTCCGGCTGCCGCAAGGTGCCGAAGATGAGGCCAGCTTCTGGGAAATGTTGGAGAGTGGACGAAATGTCATGACCGAATGGCCCAAGTCAAGAGCCAATATTGGTGCTCTTTATAATGGCCAGCCGAGAGCAAACAATACTGTATGATTTCCAAATCCAATGTCTCTGTCAGCCAGGTAAATACTGACATAATGGATAGCTGTTGTCCAGAGGAGCTCACTTCATCGACGGGGACCCAGGTGCTTTTGACGCTCCCTTTTTCTCTGTTACAACCAAGGGTAAGAGATGGATCTTTCAGAACTTGTGTTCATCACGCTGAACTCGACAAAAGATGCGGCATCAATGGATCCACAGCAGCGCTGGACGCTGGAAGCTGCATACCGAGCAATGGAAAATTGTAAGCCTGATTTTTTGTGCCCCAGATCGATGATGAATGTGTGGCTTAGTTCAATTAGCCGGGATACCAGCAGAAAAGATCGCCGGGACTGATACTGCAGTTTTTGCCGCTTCAATGGCGGATGACTGGACCATGATTACCTACAAAGATCCTGATGAGGCACCCACGAATACAGCCACGAGCACTTCCCCGTCAATCCTGGCAAACAGGTTGAGCTGGTATTTTGATTTCAGAGGCCCAAGCATACAAGTCAACACAGCATGCTCCTCAAGTATGATTGCCACTGATCTCGCCGTCCAATGCCTTCGAAATGGGCAAAGCTCAATGGTATGATATGTAAAATGGTTTTCGGGATGTTGTATTATGGTGCTGATTGATTGACTAGGCGCTGGTCACTGGATCAAACCCTTTGCTGACTCCTGAGAAATCCGCGTATTTGGAGAATATGAGTTTTCTCTCCCCCGATAGCCGCTGCTATAGCTTTGACCATAGAGCAAATGGATATGCACGGGGCGAAGGAGTGGCGGTGCTTGTGTTGAAGAGGCTTGGTGACGCCGTGCGGGATGGTGACATGATTAGAGCCGTGATCCGGGCCTCGGGGTCAAACCAGGATGGCCACACGCCGGGCATTACTCAGCCAAGCCTAGGTGCTCAGGAAGAATTGATCAGAAAGGTCTACAAGAGCTGCCACCTTGATTTCAAGTTGACGAGATATGTGGAAGCTCATGGTACGTGACAATCCTGTTCGCAAGGTTAGAGAGACCTACCGACTAAAGGTAACAAATAGGTACGGGCACTCAACTGGGAGACTCAACGGAGACGAAGGCACTTGGTCGGGTCTTCAGAACCTCTCGCTCACCCAAGGAGCCGTTATACATGTAAGTTGGTAGAACTGAGAAGCGCCCCCAGACTTGTCTAATCCCGCACCCTACTCAGTGGCTCCGTCAAGGCCAATATAGGTCATACCGAGGGTGTCAGCGGGCTTGCAGGTATCTTGAAGTCCATCTTGATTCTAGAAAAAGGTCAAATCCCGCCGAATGCGCTGTTCGAGAAATGGAATCCAAAGATCAATGCCAAGTTCAACAATCTCAAGGTACGGCTAGCTGTCGCCTGATGAGAGCCACAGTTCAATTGCTGATAGAAAGTGTAAACAGGTTCCAACTTCCTGCATCCCGTGGCCAACATCAGGACTGCGTCGAATTTCTGTAAACTCTTTTGGATTTGGTGGATCTAATGGTCACGTCATTCTGGACGACGCCTTCCACACAATTGAAGCTCTTGCCCTGAAAGCACTGACTAATACGTCAGCTTCTTCACTGATTTTACAACCACTAGGCCAGTCAGCGGCCAATGGAGTAACAAATGCACCAACCAACGGCCACAAAGACGCTACAGCATTCACTGGTATTGGAGCCCAGGAAGCTTATGGTTACGATGAGAACAGCAATTTTGAGGTCAAGCCCTTCTTCTATGAAACACTAGGGGATGCGCACGCCGGAACAGTCTTAAACAATGGATCTCGCACAGTACCGGAAGGCAATAAGACTCCAGCAGAAAATGGCAGATCTCCAGGAGCAGCACATCTTCACTCGGAACCCAGCGCTTCACAAAACTTCCGACTTCTGGTGTGGTCTGCAAAAGACGAAGCTGCTTTGGCGAGGGTGCTGCAGGACTACAGCACATACTATGAAGAGAAAGAAAGCAATTCAGACAATCTTCTGGACACTCTCGCCTACACGCTTTCCGCTCGAAGAAGCCTCATGGCATGGAGGTCCTTCTCCGTGGTCAGCGATACAACAGCATCCGATGCCCGCAAGCTTGTCTTCTCCAAAGGTGCTCGTACATCACGGGAAGGTGGTCTGGCCATGGTATTTACAGGCCAGGGCGCTCAGTATGTGAATATGGGTTTGGCCCTGCTTATTTATCCAGTCTTTGAAGCCATACTGTTGAGTGTTAGCGACGTGTTTCGCAAACTGGGAGCTGATTGGCTGTTACTTGGTAATAACACACCCCGTTCCTACTTTGCTGTCCTGACCAGTGACCAATGATGCTGACTCGAAGTCGGACAGATGAAATCAGAAGCTCTAAGAGAATCGAGTCGCCCCAGATCAGTCAACCTCTATGTACTGCACTTCAAATTGCTCTCTTTGAGCTTCTTCAGCACTTTGGTGTTACACCAAACGCTGTCGTCGGACATTCATCTGGAGAAATCGCAGCAGCTTACGCTACTGGTGCACTTTCCCTGGAATCAGCCTGCAAGGTCGCCTTTCACAGAGGAAGACTCGCACAAAGGCTGGTCACGTCGGTCACTCAATCTGGCGGCATGATGTCAGTCAATGTATCAGAAGCTGACATCGACGCGTATCTTCAAAGAGTTGGTCTTGGCTCGGAAATCACTGTGGCCTGCATCAATAGCCCGCAGAATGTGACCCTTTCTGGGAACGATACCGCGCTCAATGAGTTACAAAAGTACTTGGAAGAGGATGAGATATTTGCACGCAAATTGAACACTGGCGTCGCCTATCACTCGCCTGCAATGAAGGAGATATCCGATGAGTACCTCTGTTCGTTAGATGCACTCGGAGGCCGGGCCACGGAAGGTGGCATCCTCATGGTTTCTTCCGTCACGGGCCAGAAGATCTCGTCGAATATCCTGTCTCGTGGCCAATACTGGGTGGATAACCTCGTATCTCCAGTGCAGTTTGCTGATGCCCTCCAGTATCTAGCCTTGGCAGCTCCAAAGGCAGATGGTTTAAAGACAGTGTCCAACTATGTGGAGATTGGTCCCCATGCAGCGCTTAAGCGGCCGATAATCAGCACTGTTGGTGAAGCCACACGAGCAAAAGACTTCAAATACCTGTCTGTGCTGTCCAAATTTGAGCCGCCAATGAAGACTATCCTGGATGTAGTTGGCCAGCTCTTTGTGCAAGGATATCCAGTATCTGTCAATGCCGCGAATCAACAGGCCGCAGATACTCACAAAGCCATGTTTCTCGTCGATACACCACAGTACCCTTTCAACCATTCACAGGCTCATTGGCAGGAGAGTAGGATAAGTCGGAGCTGGCGTTTCCGTGAAGCTGTTCCGCGATCGATTCTGGGAATGCGTGTTACAGATTGGAATCCACTAGAACCAAGATGGCGGAAGATATTGAATATCCCAGAGATGTCATGGCTTGAGGACCATGTCATTGGTGAAAATATGTTGTTCCCAGCCACCGGTTCACTGACTATGGCCCTCGAAGCCGTCAGGCAGATGGCTTATTCGCATCAAACGATCGCCGGATACCGCGTCAAGGAGGCTGTCTTCATGAAACCTATCGTGGTACGACCTGATCAAGACACTGAAGTTCTGACACATTTACGTCCACTACAACAACCCTACGAGAAGACTGCACTCCGCTTCGAGGTCAAACTGTTTACAGTCGAAGATGACTATTGGAGTGAGTGCTTCAAATCCACGATACACATTGAATATGAAGAGCCGCCAAATCAAGTGGATGGGACGCAAGAGTCTCACTTAGCTGCGCAACTAGTCGCCAGAGAGTTTGAGGATGCAAAAGAGAAGACCATCAATGCTATCAACGAAACAGACTTCTACAAGCATCACCGTCGGCAGGGCCTTACGTACGGTGAAGCATTCTCCATCGCCCGAGGAATCAGCTGGGATGGGGACGAGCTCGCCGTCGCACAAGTCGACGTAGGACCTCCGCTTGAATCGTGCGATGGTCTTGTTCATCCAGCTGTGTTTGATGCGGCTTGTCAGGTGTGCTATGTTGCACCATCACGCGGAATGTCGAGGGAGTTGCCAACTACGATTCCGCACAAGATCCGTGATGCCTGGATATCGGCAAGCGGCTGGCAATATCCAAGCACACGTATCATTCGAGTATTGACACATTCTAAGCTCAAGCCTATCGGCTCTGGTATCGAGTCTTCTGTCAAGATCTTGTCAGATAATGGGTCACTGCTATGTCACTTCGAGCAGTTCGAATTATTGCCCATTACGAGCAATGTACCCAGCCACGACACCGCTAAGAAGCTATTTCACCGTGTCGACTGGCAACCAAAGTTATCTTTATTGAACAAAAACCAGCTGCAACGTCATTGTAGCGATAGTCATACTGCAGCAGATGACACCCCCACAATTGGAAGCGAAGTACGCGATCTCGACATGCTTCTGTTATCAATTGCATACCATAACATGGACCAACTGCTCAGCACAGATTGGTCGAAAGCTCCGGCTTACATGGAAAGATACGTTTCCTTGATTGTAAACCGTGTCCGACAGCTACAGGACCAAGGTATCAATATCGTCAGCTGGGAAGCGTCTTTAGGCATTCTTTCAGAGCTGGTTGACAATCAGTCGTCGTGGAAAATGTTCCTTGAAATCGCTAAGAATTATGCATCGATTGTTCGAGGTGAGATTGATGCTACAGAGCTCATCGTCTCGTCTGGACTGATGCATGCATTCTACGACGGCTTGACGGGTGCTTTCTTCAACAGTGGACTACGTTCATTTTTGCAGCTTGCGGTACATCAAAGCCCGGGGCTACGAATTCTCGAGATTGGCGCCGGTTCAGGATTCATGACCAACCTTGTTTTGTCAATTCTCGAACAAATTGAGGAGGATACTCAAGGTGTTGCATTCTGTGAATATGTCTTCACCGATAAATCTGGTTCTCGTTTTGATTTGTCTCGCCAACGTTTCTCAAAGCACGAGAATCGAATGATTTTCAAGACCTTGGACTTCGAACAAGACCTTGACTCCCAAGGTTTCAAGACCGCAGACTTTGATTTGGTCTTAGCTGGTGACCTTCTCCATGCTACCAAAGATGTATCGGCCGTTCTGCAGAATCTTCGAGGCATACTGAAAGCAACTGGCAACCTCATCTTCTTGGAACATACAGTCCGCGATTCCTTTGCTCTCAACTTTGGCTTTGGCATTCTACCAAATTGGTGGTCTAGCGAAGACAAGTCGCGCGCGTCTGTTCCATTGTTGACAGAGTCGGAGTGGGATATTATGCTCTTAGAAAATGGCTTTTCTGGTAATGACTTGGTTGTCAAGGATTCAGAAAGTCATGACGCGCACAAAGCCAGTATCATAGTGTCTTCAGTCATTCAACCCCCTCAGATTCCAAGCGAAGAGCAGAGGGTCTTATTGGTGACAGACGGCGAAGACGACTTTCAAAATGACGTTGCAAGTTGTATCTCCGATTCTAGGCACTGGTCGATCATCGTGCCGATGACTCGCCTGGAAGATACAGCGATAAACCCATCGGACTGCGTAATTTTTCTTGCTGATTTAAGCAATTCGTTGGTGTCTGAGATGTCCGAGTCGACATTTAATCTGCTCAAAGATTTGATTCGACGGGCTGAAAATATACTCTGGGTCGCTTCTAGTGACACTGGCACAACCCCAAACTCGAGACCTTTCAGCGGCATCAAAGATGGTTTCCTCCGCACGCTACGCTCCGAATTCAACAAGAAACGCATTGTCGCCCTCTCTTTGGATGGCATGTGCAGAGTTGCCGGCGAATGCGCTTCAAAAGTTTCTTTCGTGTTTGAATCAGCGTTTAGCAATGCTTCAATGGACGTCGAATACGTCGTTCGAGACGGTCAGATCCTGACCGGTCGACTTGTTGAAGATCAAATTCTTAATCACAAGCTATCCTCATCGATCCGCCCAGAAAAATCGATTTCAACTTGGCTTCCGGGCCCCCCCTTGAAGTTAGATGTCGGGAGCCGCGGTCAGCTTGAAACCATGCACTTCAAGGAAGATATAGAGTACTATCAACATCTTGGACCTCTGGATGTTGAAATTGACGCCAAAGCATGGGCTGTCAACTTTCGCGATGTTTTCAGCGCGCTAGGTCGGCTAGACGAGCCTGAATTGGGTTCTGACTGTGCTGGAATCGTGACTAGAGTCGGCTCTCGATGCAAGTCTATAAGTCCTGGAGACCGTGTGGTCATGTGCAGAATAGATTGTATGCGCATGTATCCACGTGGTCAAGAGCAAGCCGTCGTCAAAATTCCGCCTTCAGTATCCTTTGAGGAAGCATGCGCAATCATCAACCCGGGAATGACAGCTTGGCATTGTCTGGTGGATCTCGCGAGACTAGCCAAAGGTGAAAAGGTGCTGATCCATGGTGCGTCAGGAGCGACAGGCCAACTAAGTATCCAGCTTGCGCAACGCATTGGCGCCGAGGTGTTTGTGACAGTCGGGTATCAAAACAAGAAGAAATTGCTCATGGATCTGTATGGAATCCCGGCCGACCATATTTTCTACAGCCGAAGTATCAACACCACGTTCGCCAAAGCGATCAAGAGAATGACGAATGGTTATGGCGTGGATGTTGTTGTGAATTCACTTGTCGGCGAGGGCTTGAGGGCATCATGGGAGTGTATTGCTCCTTATGGACGGTTCATTGAGATCGGAAAGACAGACATCAACACCAACTCGTCGCTTCCGATGCTTCCCTTTGCGAAGAACGCAATGTTCGCTTCGGTTGATATTCGTCACTTGCTGATGAACAGGGCCGAAGTGGCGCTGGAGCTACTGCGCAAGACAATGGCCGAGGCAGAGCAAGGCACGTTACATTATCCAAAGCCCCTGAATATCTACGATGTTGGGTCTGTGGAAGATGCATTCCGCTACATTCAGAGCGGAAAGAACTCGGGGCGTGTTGTGATTCGCATTGACCCAGCAAGTGAGGTCCAGGTACGTCCCTTGCTCGTCTGAAATTTGATTTCCGGTCGGCCAGACTGACACTGTCCAGAAATGCTTGATAACCCACAGAGACTGGAAGGCTAATGACAATGCGTCTTATCTTGTTGTTGGTGGCTTTGGCGGTGTCGGTCGATCTATACTTAGATGGATGGCCGCCAAAGGTGCCAGAAACCTCATTGTCCCAACGAGATCCGATGTCCTGTCGGCTGCAGCTGTCCACATCATGAGTGAACTACGGGCGCAAGGAATCACTGTCACGACGCATGAGTGTGATGTTGTTTCACAAAGCGCGCTTTCCCAAAGCCTCGAAAAATGGAGCAAGACGCTGCCACCAATTCGGGGATGCATCAATGCCGCAATGGTTCTGAACGTGAGTAGCCTCTTGTGCTTGTTTCATTAGATATTTCTGACGAATAGTTCCAGGATGCGGTTTTTGAGAACATGTCTAGTGCCCAATGGAACAGTACTATCCATTCGAAAGTTTCCGCTTCGTGGAATCTGCATAGCTTCATGACTGATCTCGATTGGATGATACTCTTATCCTCTGTTTCAGGTGTCATTGGAAACCCGGGCCAGGCTAATTATGCCGCTGGTTGCACATTTCAAGACTCGCTAGCCCAGTACCGTTCCCGACAGGGCCAGAGAACGGTATCTATTGACCTGGGCGTAATGCGCAATATTGGCGTCGTAGCCGAGTCTGAACTACTCAAGAATCATCTCAGTGACGGCTCGCGTGGTCTTGGTCAAGTCGAGGAAGAAGAACTCCTTGCACTTCTCGACATATGTTGTGATCCGGAAGAGAGTACAACTACTATTAGCAGCCAGGTCATAATGGGTCTTCGCACTCCAGTTGAGTTTCTAACGCAATCACTCGAGGTTCCAGAAATCATGGATCGGCCCCTCTTTGCTCATTTCAGCCAGCTCGCAACATCTGTCAACAGCAGCGAAGGGAACGCAAGCGGCGATAATCTCGCTCTACTCTACCGACAAGCTGCCACAGCAGAGGAGCGAGCAAAGGTAGCAGCGCAATCTCTGGCCCGAAAGCTGGCGCGGGCGCTCGCGATCGAGGCCGACGATGTTGATATGGAGAAGCCGCTGCACGCCTTTGGAGTCGACTCGCTAGTGGCGGTCGAGCTGCGCAATTGGATCGCAAAGGAGTTTGCGGCTGATATACCAGTTTTTGAGATTATGGGTGGTAGGACAGTTGAGGGCGTGGGAGAGCTGGTGGAGAAATCATCACAAATTGGAAAACTGTCTTGAGTAGTCACGAAGACGAGAGTTACAGGCTGAGTTGGCGTTGAAGGGCGGGATTTTGTTTTGCTCTCACCTACAGCATCTCCTTGTTTCATGCATTTTGGATTCGGACTTGCATAACCAGGCATGATGTAGCAGCATTTTCAAAGTCAGATAGATGGACATGAGGTCATTTAGATTTCTTTTGTACAAACTCTGATGCAAATTTGGGTCCAAAGACGATTTCAAGATTTGAGTAGCACATGTATTTTCATGGTTTCGAAATGCGAATGCAGCCTTGGATCTTTTGGGTGAAGACCAAAAATAGCCTGATTGAGAAAATCGTGTCTTCCATGATTTCTGAATTGGCTGATTACACTGCTTAGCAACATTGAAGTTAACAATACGATCAGTCAGAAGCCTTTGGTGGGGTTTGCACTGACATGGATTGGACTATACTATAGACCACACAGAAGTTGGGGTCCTCAGAGACGCAAATATGACCATTGCATTATGCAAATTCACCAGAAGGTGCATACTTTTCCTCAATTTCCAAAGGTTCTGCAAGCCACGGTCTGTGTTTTCCTAATCATCTTGAACTTCATGACAAACCTTATCTATATTGTATGTTGACTGCAGATCATCAAGGTTAAGTAGTTTACTTCTTTCAGTCCCTAAACAGATCTTTGGCCTGAGAAATGCATACTGCATCAATGTCTGTTGCAAAATGAGGCAAATCGGTGATGAATGACAACTCTTTTCATTACATGAGCCGGAGCGTCTATTAACAGGCTGATTCCCCAAATTTATGATCAGCATGAAAGGCGGTTTGCACTGCCCGCTTCAAGCTATGGCGCCATTATAGTCTCAAATCACACATAAATCCAAGGGCCAATCGGGGTCCGGCACGCAAACGTATCGCGACAGTCATCCCGCGTATGGCGACACGGGGGCCAGTCAGGTGTCACAAAGACCTCCGCGCCGAGTAAGATGCTATCAAGACGCGAGGATGAAGGAAACGTGATTCCATCTGCCAACCCTGGCAAGCAACTCGTACGATTTGGCGCACCGATAAACAGCCCGAGAGCTTATAGAGACAACCGGGGACTAGAGTCTGGTACAAATGTCCTCCAAACAGCATTCGCCCGGCCCGGAGCCGCAAGATAATATTAGAAGAAATCAAAGGGGTTGTGATTTTAGAGAGCCAGATACAGAACAGTCGTCGTCTGAGACGACACCATTGCTCACCATGGCGTCGAAATCAGAGGATAAATCTTCAACAAAGGAGACGACTATTCTGGAACAATCTTCATCTCGCCACGACAGTGTCAGTAGCGGCCTCGGAGGAGGCCCGAGTACCACCACGAAGTCGGTGCCGTGGTGGTCATACATTTGGGACTACGACCCGGAGCGCACCCCCGCCGAGCGCGCATTCCTCCGCAAGCTTGACGCGTACCTCATCAGCATGCTGTCCTTTGGCTACTTCATCAAGAACCTAGACCAGGGCAACGTGGCCAACGCCTTTGTGAGCGGCATGAAGGAGGACCTGGCCATGGCGGGGAACCAGATCAACCTGGTGGACGCGGCCTGGACCGTGGGCTACGTCGCCGGCCAGATCCCCTCGCAGGTAATCCTCACGCGCGTGCGGCCCTCGGTCTGGGTCCCCTCGTGCGAGCTCGTCTGGACCCTGCTGACGTTTTGTCTCGCGGCGGCCACGTCCTCGAACCAAGTCGTGGCCATTCGCTTCTTCATCGGGCTCGCCGAGTCGAGCTTTTATCCCGCGGCCCACACGATTCTGGGCAGCTGGTATAAGCCGAACGAGCTGGGGAAGCGGGCTTGCATCTTTCATGCTTCTTCGGCGGCGGCTAGCATGTTTAGCGGGTATCTGCAGGCGGGTGTTTATACGGGGCTGAATGGTGTAAATGGGCTTCCGGGTTGGAAGTGGCTGTTTGTAAGTCAAACAGTATCACATGTAGGGGCTTTTGAGCCATCTTGAGCTGACTTGCGAACCAGATCCTGGACGGGGTTATTAGTCTCCCCATTTGCCTGGCGGGTTATTTCATCATACCCGATTTACCGGAAAACACTAGAGCGTTTTACTTGCAAAAAGATGTAAGTGTAAATCAAGCATGAGAAATTATTTTCCAACGGCTCTTAACGCAGCACATATAGGACCGAGAGCTGGCACGAAACCGAATGGCAGCCGTTGGGCGGGCTCCGCGGGCCAAGCTGGGAAAGTCTGCCGTCAAACGTATTTTCGGACGGTGGCATATATATCTCCTTTCCATTCTCTACATAATCTTTATCAATCTCGGACCCTCGTCCAGTGTCAACCCAATGTCTCTATGGCTCAAGTCGACTGGACACACTGTAGCACAGATTGTGAGTTAAAATGGACATCAATCTTCATGAAGATATATAACTAACTAAATTCACGTGTACAGAACATCATCCCCACCGCCGCCAGCGCCATCCAGCTCGTGCTGACCGTGACCTTTGCCATGATCTCCGACGCCCTCGGCTCCCGGGCGCGCGTCATGTCGCTCTCGACGCTGCTGGGCGGCCTCGCGGCGCTGGCGCTGGCCGTCTGGAACGTGCCGAGGGCCCTCAAGTGGTGCGCCTTCCTCCTGCAGCGCGCCTCGGTCCCCTACGGCCCCCTGGCCATGAGCTGGGCCAACGAGATCTGCGGTGCCGACGCCGAGGAGCGCGCCGTGGTCCTGGGCGTCATGAATGCCCTGGGGTACGCCTTTAATGCCTGGGTGCCGCTCTTGACTTACCCGCAGGTTGATGCCCCCGCGTTTCACAAGGGCTTTGTGTATACTACCGTCATGTTTGGGGCGCAGGGGGTGATTACGGCGGTGGTGGCTTATATGTATAAGCGGGATCAGAGACGAGGTCGTGGTGAGCTGATGAGGAGGGATGAAGAAGGGGTCGTAATTGGAACTCCTATTAGACCTGCCGCTGAAGGGGCTGTGGCGCTTTGAGCCATTTGATACTACATCGGAACCCGTGTAGGAGTCGAGGATATTTGATCCTGGATCTGTAACAGGAGTGCTTTGATGAGTACATCTGTTGAATGGGGTAAAAGTCTGAAAACAAATATCACTACCGCTATTGCATGATAGACTCATCAGCATGTGACAATTGAAGAAATACATCTTAAACAATTATGAATAAATCGAATCCATATGTTCGTATACTTCAACCCGTTTCACGTAACACAGCAAAGAAAACAGAAATGCACATCGACGCCAAGCTTACCCTTTGCCAACTAGTTCAGACGAATTTCCAATGTATTTTCGTCAAGAAGAATGCCTGCCTAATCTCTCGGACGTTTCCTATCGCCTTTTCTCGTCCAAACATCCACTCAAATCAGAGCGTGGCCAATTCAGAGCATGGCCGCAACGACGAGACCAGCCAGGAGGCCGACTCCAGCAGTAGCTCTAGGAGCACCGGCCTTGCTAATACTGGTAGTCGAGGTGGACTTGGTGCTAGTTCCAGACACGGCCGCCACGACAGTAGGGGTGATGACGGCGGCGCTGGTAATAGTGGTGGCCGCGCTCGCGCCGCTCGGCGTCGTGGTGATGACGGTGACGCTGGTGGTGGGCGCGGCGAGCACCGTGGTCCAGCTGGTGGTGGAGGGCGTGGTGTGGGTGTGGGCGCCGGTGCCGGTCCAAGAGGTCTCGGGGTCGTGGTCGTCGTCGGTCATGTAGATGGGGGCGTCGCCCTCCTTGCACGGCGTGCCCATGTTGTCCCAGTGCCAGCCGTTGTTGTCGCCGTAGGAGCAGTACTCGGTGCCGGCGACGCAGCCGATGCTGCCGGAGCAGGTGTAGCGCTTCTGTTCCTGGGTGGCGGCGAGGACCTCGCGCTTCCAGTCATCACCGTCGTCGCTGCCCTCCCAGTTGTCGCCGCAGGCAATGTGCAGGCTGATCAGGGAGCCGTTGTTGTAAGAGCAGTACTGGGTTCCGGCAATACAGCCGAGAGAGCCAGGACAGTCAATACGAACAGCTACATTTCCACGCTTCCAATTGTCACCATCATCGTCGCCGTCGTCCCCTTCATTCTCCCAATTGTCGCCGCAGGCAATATGGAGATTCGTCAGTTTCCCATTATAAGAGCAATACTGGGTGCCAGCGATACAACCCAGGGATCCAGCACAGTCGGCGCGGGTCTCGACATCCCTCTTCCAGTTGCCACCGTCATCTCCATCGTCACCTCCCTCCCAGTTGTCGCCGCAAGCAATGTGGAGGTTGGTCAGATGTCCATTGTAGGAGCAGTACTGGGTACCGGCGATGCAGCCAAGAGAACCAGCGCAGTCGGCGCGAGCTTGGGCTGGTGCAGAGCTGGCAGTGACGCTGGCGGCTAGGGTAATAGAAGCAACGGCGGCAAAACGCATAGTGCTGAACGATGATGCAGGAAATCCAACAAAGAAAGAAGCCAAGAAAGAAAAGAGAAGTGTAGGAAATGGTTATACCTAGGCCGGATTTCCAACTGAAGTATTCAGAGGAAATTCTTGGAGAATATATTCCTTTCTAGAAGTTCTCTGAGTAACGAGCCTCGCCTATAAAACTCTGGTGTCGTGAGTGGTAATGCGACGTGATGATGTTTGATGGTGTTCTCTTTCGATTCCGTCTACATCTTGGAAGGCCTTGATCTCATTTTATAGGCCAGGTGATACCTACCAGAACTTCTCTCGATTACTGTGATCATAGAAGGAAGCCCAGTTTGAAGCTGATTTTGTTCTACAATGAGGCTGTAATAGTGTTGAGGCTGCAGTAGTCGTAGCAGTCTGGTCGATCTCCTAGTAAGCAAGCAGCGCTGGTGGTGATTGTGCGCCACTATAACTCTAACGGATATAAGCTTAAAACATTACTATAGTGGCAAACTGTTGCAGCATGCTTTAGGGCTTCTCGAGCAAAGAAGAAGCGGGCTGAATCCTTGGGCAAACCTCGATATATTCGCAGTCCGCACATCAAGAAGTCCTCAGATCGGACTCGTGTTGCTTCCCCAGAACTTGCAGCCATGATGCGCTGAGGCGGTCCTGGATAATTGATCACGGCACACGCATGACTCAAGCTCGGACCTGATTAATGAAAAGAATAACCTTTGGGCCGATCTTGACAGGAAAAAAACCCTCAACCTTCGGGATTTATTCATTTCTGTCTTGAACGGTCTCAGTGCTAGATTACCTGTTCAACGTCCATAGTACATATGCACTTTTGGTGGTGACAGACATTGGTTATGGCAGCACCGACATTGGCTCAAGCCAGTACTGACCGATAGCGATAAGCTTAGCGCCCTGACCTAGGTACAGCACTGACCCATGTGACCCTGACGCAGGTACGTCATTGGCTCTCCTTCTCTCCTCCAGAATGGCAGGTCAGTCCCCTGCTGTAGTACCTTGGCGACGCTTGTCCCAGGCAACCAACGGCGGTCATGTGTCGCAGCTTATCGCGTGCTCTTGACTCGATGCCTGTGCTTTCGCAGCTTCGCCTCACCAGAGCTCAGCTATCTTGACCGAGTCCATCAACAACGAATCTCTTTCCCTTCTCTACAACCATCAAACAACATCATCGCCATTCTTGTCTTGACTCCTTTGCATCATGAAATCCTCACTTTTGGCCCTCCTGCTGCCGGCAGTAGCAAGCGCCCGCTTCATCGAGGCCACCGAGGCCAACCATGTGATTCCTTACCCAGACGAGCTCCTCGGTGATGCGGCCGAGAAGTTCCTGGTTGAGCTGTCTCCTGGAGAGACCAAATGGGTTACAGAGGAGGAGAAATGGGAACTCCGTCGAGTAAGCATTACATTCTTGGCATGTAAAGTCACTTTGGTTCCATCTCTAATCGTCGACCGCATCTAGAATGGCCAGCAGTTCATGGACATTACCGAACATGGCGACCTCGGATCCTACCACGTCAAGACAAACGCAAAGCCCGTCTTTCCATCCAAAGTCCAGCTCGAGTCGGAGATCACACCTCTACTAAAGAACCTCACCAAGTCCAACATGAAGGACCATCTCGAAACCTTTACTGGCTTCCGAACCCGATACTACAAGTCTGACTACGGCCGACAGTCGTCCGAATGGCTGCTCAAGCAAGTCCAGGAAACCATCAAGGATGCTGGCGCTGATGCATATGGTGTTCGCGCAGAGCACTTTAAGCACCCATGGGGTCAAAATTCGATCATCGCCACCATTCCTGGCAAATCAGAGAACACTGTAGTTATTGGCGCTCACCAGGATTCCATCAACCTTTGGCTCCCTTCCATCCTCCCTGCCCCTGGCGCCGATGATGATGGCAGTGGCACGGTCACAATCTTGGAAGCGTTCCGTGTGCTCCTGCAGTCTCCCGATGTCATTCAGGGCAAGGCGCCCAACACGATTGAATTCCAATGGTACTCGGCCGAGGAGGGCGGACTTCTTGGTTCCCAAGCAATCTTCAAGGAGTACGAGAAGACTGGCCGTGTCGTCAAGGCCATGTTGCAACAGGATATGACTGGCTTCGTACAGCGCACAATCAGTGCTGGCAAGCCTGAAAGCGTTGGTGTGATTATGGACTTTGTTGATTCTGGTTTGACCGCCTTTATCAAGAAGGTCATTGAGGCCTACTGCGAGATTCCATGGGTCGAGACAAAGTGTGGATACGCTTGCTCCGACCACGCTTCGGCCTCCAAGGCTGGATACCCTTCGGCTTTTGTGATTGAGTCTGAATTCAAGGACTCGGACGATCACATCCACGGCACAGACGATTTGATCGAGTATCTTTCATTTGACCACATGCTGCAGCATGCGCGCATGACATTGGGTCTCGTGTATGAACTTGGGTTCACTGACTTTGTCAAGCTGGAAAGCGAGCAAAGTGTCGGAGAGTTGTAAGCAAGGATAAATACATACATCACATTGTGCATGGCTGGTCGTCATAATTGGTACAGCTGCGCTAGCAATTAGACTTGACTAAATATTCCATGGATAATTGAAAGTCTTTCTTTGCGTTGAAGCCTGTCACATTTATTTAGAGTTCTTTTTAGCAGGCTCGTTCGTTGATGGGCCAAATGCTCCGAGTTCAAAATCGGAGAAGAGAAACTCCAGGGCCCAGACTCCAGCTCCAGCTCCTGGCAAGCTCCCCTCTGGCTCCCCGCAGCCGTGAGGCGCAGCTCTTGTAGGGGGACCTGGGAAGCAACAAGCTTTTCTAGGCTGTTCGACAAACGCCTGTTCAGAGCAGCTGACGTCACTTGCTCGACTCGCTTTCAGGTAATCGATGGCACCTTCGAAAACAGGATGCTCAAGAAATGGGTAGGCCTCGCAGAGTGTCTCTCCTTCTCTCTGGATGTGTGTGTCTCATGGCAATTTTCGGAAGTGCTCGTGCATGGATTAAACAAGCTCCTATACTCAGAAATGCCAAGAAAATGTGCCTGACTTCCGAGGGTGGATCATGATCTACCAGGGCCTTCTTTTCAATATGAATGGATACTGACTTTGACAGATCCGATAACCTTTAATCGCCCTATAGTCGACGGTGGATCCTCGTCCGCTCCGGCTGCGACGGCACAAACTCTAGCTCGACCCTTATGACAGTGACGCAAGATAGCCGCATTTCTTGGCATTAGCATGTCTCGACGACGAATTACCGGATTTGCCAGCGTCCAATCCTGAGGACCTGTGCCATCCTCTTGGTGCAGGCGAAGCGCAGGCAGGGTCTCGTACAGGCGTACAGGCTGTCGGAAACGAAGAGACCTAGACCACTGCTACTTACGGCTGTTACGGCACAGACTCGTACATAACGCCGCACACGTCTCTTTTCTCCAGAAATGGGCTGGCTGGCTGACGAAACATTTTGCTCACTCAGCCCTCTTCTAAGTTCTTGGGTCTTTGCCGCGCCCCGCTACCCTGGATTTTGGTGCTCGCCAAGACTCCCGTTCCCAGCTATAACCAATGTCCTCCTCCGACCTGACCGGGCTTCCAAAGCTTGGCAACGTTCTCTATCAGACTCTAGTCGAATTTCCCTATAGTGCTTATTACATCCAAAGGATACCCGATCAGGAAGCTTCTTCTTCTTCTTCTTCCACTACTACTGCTACTACTCCTCCATCCTCATCCTCGCCCTCCACCGCTACCACTGATATGCCGCACGCCAAAGACAACGTCGCGGGCCATCATCCCACCAAGTACAATATTGGCGAACCTCTAGCCAACTTCTGTCAGTCCGGAGAGAGCATCTCCTCACTCCTCGCCAGTGATCCTTCCCTCACGCCCGGCCAGGCGTGGAAGAAACTATGTAGTCACTACAAGCACCACGGCCATGAGTCCCAGGACATCCGCGACATTGGCCAGGGTGAGGTGACTGACGAGCAACTGGAGATGGCTTACAAGTGCGGCAAATGGGGAAAGACGAGACCCAGCAAGTTGTTTCTCAGAGTATGATTAAGGTTCCCCTAAGCTTTCGACACTGTACAAGAAGCGACTGACAGAACCATGCAGTTATACCATGATTCTCTATGTACGCTCAACGACAACCCCGCTCACGGCATGGTGAGCCCATCGCTGCTAGGAAGTAGTGGTGTGGCACCTTTGGCTATCCTCTCAGTGTAAGTGTTTTCTTTTCCTGTCACTGAAACTATATATACTCACGAGTCATAGGATACCCGACATTGTGAGACACATGTCGAATTTGATTGTGAGGGCCGAGAAAGAAGTCTTCCTTGCCACCAATTATTGGCAAAACAGCACAGCTTCTCAGTTCATTACCGACGCCATGAAAGAGCTCTCTCGTCGCGCTGGCGAGCGGGGCTCCAAGGTTGTCATGAAAGTCTTGTATGACCGCGGCAGTCCCAAGCAGCTGTTTGAGCCACACTACATTGTTCCTGAAAAGGAGTATACCGGCAAGGCGGTCGGACTGCCACACAAGCATGAGATTCCCAACATTGACCTCGAGGTTATGAATTACCATGACCCAATGCTGGGAACTTTTCACTCGAAGTTCATGGTTGTGGATCGAAAGATTGGAATCGTGCAAAGTAACAACATCCAGGATAATGATAATATGGAAATGATGGTTCACGTGGAGGGATCCATCGTGGACAGCCTATATGATATGGCGCTTATGACCTGGCACAAGAAGATGAGCCCTCCTCTGCCAAGTCTCAACACGCCAGCTGCACAAGGAGGTATAAGCTGTTTCGGACCGAGCCAGGATGCCAGCCTTCCCGCCAAGGGAACACCGGCTAATCTCAGGACCCAAGACGTTCTTAACGATGGCCACCACCCTGTGCAGTACCCTGATGGTACTGGACCACCCAATGGCCTATCAGAGAACGGTTTGCTTCCAGAGCATACTCATAAACACCCTCACTATGATGAAGATATCGCTGGGGAGTTGAAGCGTGTACAGGAATCCGTGTCGGCAAAACCAAACGAGACACAGGTGCAGGCAGTCTCGCGTCACTTGAATCACAGTGTCAATGAAGGCTTCAAAGGCGATGCGCCCGAGTGTAACGTTCACGACGAGATGACGCCGTACATGGCTCATCCAGCCCACGAACCATTTCCCATAGCCATGGTCAACAGGCAACCTTATGGACCACCAAACCACAAATCCGTATCGAATCCGCAGAACGCAGCGTGGCTTTCTGCGCTCCGCAATGCTGAAAAGAGTGTTTTTATTCAGACCCCGACACTGAACGCAGAGCCTCTTGTCCCTGCCATCATCGAAGCGTGTGAGAGAGGTATTGACGTGTATTGCTACATCTGTTTAGGTTATAACGATGCTGTAAGTCTACCATGCCGACACTATAACTTGCGTCGACATACTAATTTGTACCAGGGCGAACTTCTTCCGATGCAGGGCGGACACAATGAGATGATTGCTGCACACTTGTACAAGTCTTTATCGCTCGCTGGACGACAGCGCCTGCACTACTACTGGTACGTCGGCAAGGACCAGACGAAGCCCATCGTCGCCGAGCACAAGAAACGCTCGTGCCACGTCAAGCTCATGATCGTCGACGACCGCATCGCCGTCGTCGGTTCGGGTAACCAGGACACCCAGAGTTGGTTCCACAGTCAAGAGGTCAACCTGCTGCTCGAGAGCCCCGGCGTTTGCGCTGCATGGATCGACGGCCTGCGCCGTAACCAGAATACGCGCCAGTATGGCGAGTTGAACCGCGACGACGGCATGTGGCGCGACGCCAATGGCAAGGAGGCGGAGGGCGCGACTGGCGTTGATCCCGGGCGCTTTGCCTGGGCCAAGGGTGTCGTGGGTGCAGTCCAGCGTGTCCGCGGCAAGGGTGGATTTTAACATGTCGAACAGGCGGGCCTGAATGGTGTTATGAATACTTTATCGTTGAATCGGCGTTTTGGAGCAATAATGAGTAACGCTGGAATGAGGATGCTTGGAGTTGGGTTTCTTGTACATTGATGAAGTATTATACGAAAACATGTTTATACTTTTTATTCTCAAATATCATTGAAATATTCTTAGCACTTTCCCATAAACGACTCTTTCCTTCTCGTAGCTGGTCTTGCGGTTGTGTACTAGAATCATTTACACCAGTCCGATTTTGGACCAAAGCTAAGCATCAGATCATTAGATCTGCTTATTTGCCGTACTCTATAGGCCCTTGATTGGTCGTTGATTATGCATGCTATGAGTCACTAATTTTGATTATAACCAGGCTCTCGTCTCTCATCGTAAGAGCGTCATCATACTTGCCAATCTACCATTAAATCGCTGGGCTGCTCAAATTGAGTTTCCCATACAATACACAACATTCCTTTCCATCTGTGTAGACTGCATTGAAATTGACTTCGGCACGAGAATGGACACATCCGAAGATGGCGTCGCGGACGGCGTCGGGTCCGACCCCGTCCAAGATCTCACCGAGGAGATAATTCAGCGCGTGTTGGAAGAATTAAGTTCGACTCCATATGCATGCGAGGACTTGGCACTTATCCCGTCTGGCACGACCAACTTTGTCTTTCGCGGGACGCTCAAGCATGGAACCAGAGCAGAGGACCTGGACGAACGTGCAGTCGCTGCGCGAGAGCAGATTGGCACTGTCATTGTCAAGGTGGTAGAGGGCTATGCAAGGCTCAACCCGGCGATCAAGATTGACGGACGGCGTGGTGTAAGTTGCACGGCTATTAGCAATGACCTCCGCCTTGATTCGCGTCGATAGCAACTTGAACTAATTTCTAATCATCTTGGCAGCCATTCGAGAGTTTCATGTTTGGCGCCCTGAATGATTTCGAGGTGCCGGATCTGCCAATCTCTGTGCGACCGCCGCACCTGCTGTACGTTAGTCAGGCGAAAAACACCTTTGTCGTGGAAGACTTTGGCGCCGACTGCGTCACGCTGGCAGAGTACCTCGAGAGAGTCAATGAACCGGATCAGCTCAATCTTGCAGGACAGTTCATGAGACACCTCGGTGTCTGGCTCCGCGCCTTTCACGAGTGGTCCCTGAAAGACGGGCGGGCGGGTCTGCAGGAGAGCATGAGGGCCAGCAATGAGGAGAGCGGTCGCTTCAAGCGGGATATCATGTATGGCAATATGGCGCTGTGGTGTGAGAAAGTTGGGCTGTTGGACGACGAGACCCGCGCCGTGTTTCGCCGGGTTGACGAGTTGTTGGTTCGCGAGTTTGCCGACGGTGGGAGCAGGCGGATCACGGATGATTGGGGACCGTCGCATGGTGATTTCTGGACTGGCAAGTATGGCACCACATTTCTCATTACTACAGGCTTTTCATTTGCTTCTTCATGTGTGGTCGAAACTTACGCCAACTCATATTACTAGTGTTCTCGTTCCATTGCACACCTCTCGTCCTGGAAATCCCGACCTGTCGGTAGTGGATTGGGAGTTTGCCCATCTCGGTCCTCGCGCCTACGATGTTGGACAAATGATTGGCGATCTGGTCGAAAAGTATGAACTCAGCAGGCTCGATGCATTTCGTAATGCCGTTGACCAGTTCGTGGAAGGTTATGGTGTCATGACCAGGAAGATGGCCTTTCGTGTTCTCGTCCATGCGGGAGTACAGCTGATTAATTGGTATATTCGAGGACCCAAGGATGGTCTCGATGACGATGAAGTATGCAGGATTGTCAAGTTGGGGAGGGATATGGTGTGCCATGGGATGAATGAGGATGAGCAATGGTTCCATGATAATAAGTTGGGTCGTATCTTGAAGCTAGCAACCAAAGAAGCTGACAATTGAGAGAATAATAGTTGCACAATCCGATATGCAGATGTATACTACTCCCTCCCTCATTCGTCATTGGCCAGCATGCTGTAGAAAGTCTCCGTATGGACTACTGCTAGTATCTTGGCGCCGTTATTGCATAGACTTGTAGCACAAATTCGCAGATTGACGATCCTACTAGCACAGCAGCTAGTGAGGTGACAATAGTATAGCAAACGCTAAGTGGGAAGGCTTTTTCGTCCGTTACTCTCAGCAAAGCAAACGCCCATTTCACAGCGCATCTTCTGAGCATTGAACAACATATTGTTGGGCAACAGTTCGAGCATATGTACATGCCAGGGTGCAAGATCAAAAGCGTCAAAAACTGTGGATCCCAGAACCGCCCTTGCTACCAACGTTCCTTGAGCATTCCGCTAACCGCGACTCACTTTGCCCAAAGCGGCCAGTCTCACGATATTACAACTACAAACACCAATGTACATACGTTCCTCGGCTGGGAGACTCCAACTATCCCCATTGAGAGCCACCAACACAGCAAAAAGTCACGTCTAGAACGTCGGCACCTACTGACGACAGAAGAAGAGCGCTGGTCATCTACCTCTCTCAATCAACCACAATGACTGCAGCGCTTAGTCTCGCCTTGGGGATGGTGTTTGCGGTCATTGGCGTACCTTTGGTCATTTACATCAGTACACTTGGTCTCCTCGTTACGTTTCCCTCTCTGCAAGCGTACGTTGTTTACCTGCACAAGGTGGCCCTGACTTCCAAGGATCTCAACGTCCCCGAGCAATTTGGGTTTCTGCATAATCAGGTGGTGCCCTTCTACATCAAGACCAAGGATGGCGTCAATCTTCATGCCTGGCACATTGTTCCATCTGGACTGTACAGCAGGAACGAGAAGCACTTGCAGGACCAAAACTTGTCCGGGCCGGTTGACGATATTACACAGACGCTCAACTTTCGTCTGCTGCGGGATGATCCCGAGGCCAGGCTCGTTGTGTACATGCATGGAACATCGGGTACACTTGGTTCTACAATAAGGCCGGCTTCGTATTGCAACATCTCCTCGGCAGCGCCAAATCATATCCATGTCTTGACTTTTGACTATCGCGGTTATGGCTTATCGACTGGTACTCCATCTGAGATGGGACTCTTGGCCGACGCCTTGGAAGTGGTGAATTGGGCCATGAACACGGCAGACATACCGCCGGATCGGATTGTAATCTATGGTCAGTCCCTGGGCTCAGCAGTCGCCATATCTCTGGTCAAACTCTTGGCCACTCGCTATCCCGCGCTCTCTTTTGCCGGTCTCGTCATCAGCGCCTCCTTTGCGGATCTCCCCAGTCTCACCGCAACATACAAGATTGGCGGCATGATCCCCATTCTGGCCCCCGTGGCAAAGTTTCCGCCCCTGTTTCGGTTCTTTGCCAGCAGACTTCGGGATACCTGGATTGTCAAGGAAAGAATCGCCGAGTTCGTTCAGCACAGCCGTCATCACCATGTCACCCTCATACACGCCGAAGACGACGACGACATTCCCGCTGCGCACACACATGAGCTGTTTTGGCACGCGGTGAATGCCACGAGCGCAGGTCCCATCTCGCTGCGGGAGCTCGACGAGGACAAGACGCGCAGGAAGGTGGATATGGGCTCTGGAGGATGGTATGTGGACTGGGTCACGCCAAAGGGAACCATCAGAATGCACATCTTGAAGTATGGCAAACATGACTGGCAGATGACTTATCCAGTGACTTCACTGGCCGTTCGTCGCGCTTTTCAGTCTAAACACCCGGATTTTATGACTTGACTTGTGCGGAGAAATACTCTGCTTTGGATCATTGCGAAAATGAAGCAGAAATGACGAGGGAGAAAAAATAAAGAGGTGAAATAGGAGGGCTCAATAGTTCAAGATGATTGAAACTTCATTATTCCCTTTCAATTTTAGTCTTAGCGAGTGGGAAGAGATCATTCTGTTACGGGACCTCTTCATAACATTCAGGCATGTGTTGCCAAGCGTATCGGCATAGGATTCCGATTAATGCGGCGTAGTCGGCGTCTGCGACGTGAGCAGGGGCATACCGCAATAAAACCCTGAAAAATGACGCGCCATCTTTCGCACCACAGATGAATTCATTGTTGCTGCTTGCTTGCAATTACCCAAGTAGTTTTCCTTGTCATCATGCGCAAACCATCGGTTTTCAATAATTTCTTTGTACTTGCTCCTGTCAGTGCAGCAATTTTAACCCCGGCACAGCACCCATTGACCGGCAGTGGCATCGGAGTTCCCGTCAGCACCGAGTTCCGAAACTTCAACCGTACCGCCCAAAATGATACCTTATGTAACGCCGGCTCCGCTCAATGGAGCGGCTTCGTGAATATTGCAAATGATCGGGATATGTTTTACTGTATGTCATGCTAGTTGATGTACACGGGAGAGGACTCAGTTGCATAGGGTATTTCGAAAGTCGTCATGATCCAAAAACGGCGCCACTAGTCATATGGATGAACGGGTGAGTAGGTGTGACTTCGGCGCAATTCAGTCTTTTGATGCAGTGGCTCACAAATCATAAGGGGTCCCGGCGCCTCATCAATGCTGGGCGCATTATTCGAGATCGGACCATGCAGTGTCACGGAGAATGGCGAGGGAACAGTACGAAATTTGCACAGTTGGACCGAGTTTGCCAACGTGGTTTTTGTCGAGTGAGTCGGAGTTCGTGGCTTTCCATCATACATAGTAGATAGCGCGGCTAATGCTTTTGCAGTCAACCAATAGGCGTTGGATTTTCTGCTCCACACGATCCTGATCTTTGGGCGGGAGATCTTATGGAGTCTGGAATAGACTTTACGAGGTTTCTTGACATTTTTGTCCAAGAAGCGTTTCCGGAGCTGGAGCATCGGCCGATTCATCTCGCGGCCGAGTCGTTTGGTGGTAGATATGCGCCCACGTACGCCTCAATGATGAGGAGGCGTTTCGCTTCCCTCATACTCGTGGATCCTCTCATCAACTGGCCACGGTCGCTTCTGGGAGTGTATGAGCATTTGTGCGTGCCGCGCCCGCTCACCAGTGGTAATCGTACCTTTAGTGCCGAGGCCTGCGAGCAGATGAAGATGGGGTATGCCGCTTGTGAGAAGTCTGCTGCCGCCTGCGATCTAACTTATGATGGCGAGACCTGCCTCGCAGCTGCTGATACCTGCCAAAAGATTTATGATATATTTGACAACGAAGTAGTCCCCGGGGGTTGGAGTCCGTATGATGATCGCAGGCAATGCGAAGTGCCCCCTATTTGTGGCGGCATGGGTGAGTTTCACGATACTAGTTGTTGCGGGTTTGTTCTCATACTTTTTGTTAGGCATGGAACAAGTCGGCCAATATCTGAATACCGAGTGGGTGCAGCAAGCGCTGGGTCTGAACGACTTCGACTTCAGACCTGTGAACGGTGACTTTAGCGAAAAGTGGTCCAACTTGCCGGATCCCTATCTTCCATCTACTCGAGAGATTCGTCGAATTCTTGACATGAAGAACACACCAGTTATTGTTCTGAATGGTATGAATGATGTTGGAATGTGAGTTGGGCTGATGACCCCGAGCCCTGATTCATCTGCCACAAGTCTAACCACTTTTCTCAGTAACTGGGAGGGAATGACGGCGACACTGGACTCATTGATTTGGAGTGGTCACGCGGACTACAAGTTACAGCCTCTGACACCATGGTACTACAATCATGAAGGTTCCAAAGTCAAGGGAGGTAACTCTAAGAGGTTTGGAAGACTAAAACTTGTCAATATTGACGAAGCTGGGCATATGAGCCCACATGACCAACCAGCTGCGGCGTCTTTTGTCATTAAAAGCTGGATTGATTGCTGGTCAAGAAGCACATGTTAAGTTGTCGCATTTCTCGAGTACATCTTACTGCGCAATTCTATAGCAAGTCAAAATCATGTTCAATTTTTGCAGAGGGGTGGGTAGAGGTTCTTCCTGCTCTCCTGTGCCCAAATTGGTGTCAATGTATCGAGCTCGTTTGAATCGAAAGTTCGGGGTCTAGCAACAGATATTGGCTTGAGCTCTGCTATCAAAACCCCATAATAGTCAAAGTAGCGCAATTTGATGGTCGGCTTACTTGATTGTCTTTCAAATCGTAACGATTGCCACTGCCTAAGAAAACAATGAACTCGCACGCGACCCAGCTCTAGACCCAGAACCACGCGCCGCAACCCCCGACCACTTATTCACCCAAGCAAAGACCTGCCGATACCATTCCAGCAGGTTCTCCCCCCTGACAAGAACCTGACCCTCGTCGGCAAACGATAGGAACCGCGCCGGCGTGCCTAGCGCCTTGAGGGTGTGGTACGCGCCCAGCCCCTCGGTGACAGGGCGGCCAAAGTCCCCGTCGCTGTGGGCGACGAGCATGGGCGTCTTCCAGTTCTTGAGCAGGTCGGGCCGCGCCGGGTTGTAGCGCTCCAGGCCGTCAAAGTTGTTCCACAGGAATGGTGTGCCGCCAAATTCATGGAGGAGGTCGGGAAGTGTGTTGGTCTGGTGAAGCCGAAAAATTGTGGTCAGTGACTGAATGATGGTCAAGGTGCGTGGACGACAAGCTGCTTACCTGTAACGGGTATGATGGGAGGTGGAATACTCCATGATGACAAACGAGGGCTTTGAACTGTCACGATGAGAACCGCTGTTAGTCATTACGAGTTCATCGGAGCAATGCTTCGTTAGATAAGCTCACGCGTCGGCCGAGTTCGTGACCTTGTATCCAGTTCATCATATAACCTCCATAGCCGCTACCGGCAGCGACTGCATTGTCCATATCAATACCCGGCATGTCCTTGACGTTCTCGAGACAGTTGACCAGGTCATCATATGGATGTCCGCCCCAGTTGTCCTGGATAGCTGGGCCACGGTAAGAAAGTGAGCAACAATAGACGCAGATCTGCACGTACCTTCTGCCATGTTTAGTCCAAACCCTTGACTTCCCGTAATATTCGGTGCGACTACCACATACCCCTGTTCAGCCCAGGCGGCGTGATTCCACTATAACATACTTGTGAGTATCCTTCGCCATACGGCGTCGGGGTCAACTTACTTGTGTGTCCCAGGCATCTTTCCAGTGACCGTTTGGACCATCATGCACGAGTAGACATAGCGGGTATCGCTTCTTTCCAGGATCAAAGTCTCGCGGTTTAATTACCCAAGCTTGAACAAAGTAGTCACCGACTCCCTCAAAGTATATCTCGGACACTTGCTTTTGCGAGAGGCCAAGAGCAATGTGTTGAGACGCGCGAGAGACATCGCAGGGCGGCGTAGGCTCTGAACTGAGGCTGGTGTCGATCACTTGGTAGAACCAGGGCTCGACAAAGCTAGAGCCCGTAACGAGTAACTTGCCGAAATTGTCATCTTCTTGTCGGAGAGTGTGGTATGCCGAAACAGAGCCCTTCCGAGAAAGGAGGCGGGGTTCCGCGTTTGGCAAAAGGTCAAGTCTGTAGAGCGAGGTTCTCCCCGAATTGGGAGCCTGTATGTAAAGGGCGTGCCCGTCGGGAGCAAAGGAAAAGCCGTGCGGTAGCAAGCTACACGGCCGGCCCGTGATCATCAGAGACACATCAATGGCGCTTCGAGAGTCGGCATGCTTGAGCCAGATGGACTTGTCCAGAGGCCTTTCGTACGACGACCGCAGAAAGGCAATCATGGATCCGTCCGGACTGAAGACTGGTCGCGAGCAGTAACCCTGGTCATTGGTAGATTGGGGGTGTATCTCTGTCTGCAGCAGAATCTTGCTCGGACCTTGGGCGCTGTCCTCGCAAAACGATTGTACGGCAAGGTGCCAGATATTGCTCAATAGTGATCTTCTAGGATCGCTCACGTTCTTTTCAGTGGCGGCAAAGATGATCCCTTCCTGGCTCACATCAAACTCATCGGTTGCGTCTTCCGGCCCGCCAAGTGCCAATGGCGTTGTGAGGTTTGTCCCTCGTAAACCGTTTCTTAGTGGCTTATTGATCTTCCAACTACCGTCTTCTTTGACTAGGTTGGTATACCAGAGAACATGGCTCTGCGGCTTCGAGTACGAGTTCCACTGGAGGTGCAAAATGTGTCAGTGACTAGGTAGTTGGTCAAAGTGCCATGATCTGTGTGGACATACCAAGCGTGGACTGCAGCTTTCCGTCACTCTGGCAGTATGGAGCCGTCTGTCACTCTCTTCATTGTAGAGATGATGTTCAGCATCTGCAAGTCCTGCTACAACAAAAGCGATGGAACCATCTTTGAGAGCCTTGAGTTTGAGGTGCTGGACCGGTGCTTCGACAAAGTCAATAACCAATGGTTCGGCCGAGTCACTGTCGGCATCAACGGTCTTGATCCAAGTGTATCCATTGCTGCCGTGGCTGAGATATATAATGGTGTTGGTGCCATCACCAATCCAGTGCACATCTCTGGCCTTTTCTTCGGATATCAAATGTTTGGATTCGCCAGTGTGGATAGACAGGACTCGATACTCCTTGGTAGTCTTGCCGCCGGGCTCGTGGGTCGACTGACTAAACAATGCCAAGGTTCCATCATGATTCGGTACTGCCGGTCCTCGAAGGGGAGTAGATATCAGGAGCTCCGGGGTGAATTTGGGTATCATCACCATGATGAAGAAGACAATGCGCCAAAATTCCAGCGTTTTGGCGTATATACAATTGACGTTCGAAACAGGTAGAAGCGCTCAGAGGTCAATAATACCTCGAGACACAGTAGCGAACTGAACGATTATCATAAATCCAAAGAAATGCAGAATTTAGAAGCCTGCATGTCATATTCGTAAGCCATTGGTGAAGCGGATTACGCGGCAGCACAAAAGTGTGTGTGTACTCCTATTCCTTTTACATTTATTCGGCTGCCTGGAGACGGAGCAAACTGAACTACCACGACGCTTGTTAGTATTTTTGCTTGAAACATTGGAGCTGATCATCACACTCAGATCATGATTCGGATTCCTCGCGAACTTGGACCAGATCTTAATAGGAAGCTGGAGCAATTCTTCCATAATACATTGGTCTCCTGTTTTTTTTGCGCCTAGAGTTGTGGGCTGAGTTGCGTGTTGCTAGCATCCCGCATCGTGAGTATGACCCGAAATAAACGGACCTCGATGCGGACAAGACCCATTTTCCCACGTCTTGTGCGCGAACATTCTGAAGTTGTACTGATTTCAAGTAACCATTTGGGGTATTGACCTCTTCAGTATTTATTTGTCCAGATCTTGACTATCGCAGGTCTTTTCTGCTGTCGTAAAGCTCGGAAGGAGTGCGAAAAAACACGGCCTGGCTTGCCTGGCGGCTTGAACCATGATTAGCACTTTGTCCACTGTTTAGCGGCCAACGGATGCGGGCCAAAAGTTTATTCTTCATACTACCAGAGTACAAGCTAGAATTTCTCAATGCTCAAGAAAAGCAAATCCCAAACTTCCTTCTCCTTTGGAAATGTTTTCATCCCGTGCTGTTCATCTCGCTTACGTCAACAAAACATCCGATTTTCCATATTCTATGGAAGATATCTCAACTTGGAGATGCCGACAGCGGCTCCCCAATCCCTGCCCCATGGCACGCGAAGACCCTGAAGCTCCTCCCCCGGGGCGATCAGGCCCAGTCGCTCTAGCGCAAGCCAACCAAGCCAACGGAACTGGAGCTTCGCTGCATGTGGCCCCGAGAGAGCGCCTGTGGACACTGGATGCCCACTGCTGACTGTGCTCCGAGAGCGGCCAACCCAAGGTCACACCCCAAATCGCTTAGGAACAGGACCAACGCGAGTCGCCGGACGGACTTTAACACCCCAGCTTATCACCAGCGTCATACGATGACCCGTAAAAAAATATAGGTAGATCCCAGACCCCCAGAATCCTCACCCAATCCTTTTTCGCGTGTCTCGTGTCTCGTTTCTCGTCAGTTGTTGCTTCGTCAGCTTCGAGTTTCTCACCAAGCTGCTTTTCTTTCCTCGTTTCTCTTCTTCCGCAGACTCGTCTCTGGTAGTAGGATATTGTTTGATCAATTCAAGTTGTTCTTCTTCCTCTAATCGAGGTTTTGGATGGCGTCCTTCTCAAGTTTTGTGATCATCATCAAAGAGGCCTCCCCGTAAAAAAAAAGTTGTGGTTCCCAGCAAATTGGAATGAATCTAGTGCTCTGCCATTCTTTCACGAGATAGTATTGGTAAAAGAGGAGAGGGGGAAGAAGGAGCAAGAAAGAGGGGAAACGGCGATTGGAATCTCGCTTGGAATTGGGTTCTCTCGCCTGGAAGAAAACCCGTCATCTGATCTCTCTTGTCAGTCATGAAGGACGTCGGCCCTGCAGCAGCATTGGCACCAGCAGCGCTCGATCCGCGAGCACCTCCGATTGCTGCCATGCCAGCCAAACCCTCTGCGGAAGTCAAGGCGCATATAGAGAAGAAATGGAACACCAAGAACTTGGGGATGCGCCTGGCCGCTGACTTTGCGAGTGCTGCTTGCGCTGCCTCGTTGGTCGCGCCTTTGATCTCGGTTATTGACCGGTAAGTTACAACAAGACGGCAATGGAAAACCTGCTTGGCTTGTACATGAGGCTGATTTTTCTTCGAAAACCTCTAGATCGATCATGGAAAACGCCTCTGGCCGCCAGTCCATGGGCAGCGCCCTCAAGTCCTCCCTGTCCACCTTTCTCCGGCGCCCGCACGCGCTCCTCTTCTCCAAGCCCGTCGCCCTCATCTTCATGGTCTACGGCGGCACCTACCTGACGGCGAACACGCTCGACACGGCCACCTCGACGGTCCAGAACCAGGCCGCGACCCAGGTCTCGGCGGGCACCCTCAAGTTCGCCGCCAGCTCCGCCGCCAACGTGGGCATCTGCATCTACAAGGACGCCGTCTACGTCCGCCTGTTTGGCCCCACGGGCCCCCCGCGGCCCGTCGGCCTGCCCTCGTACGCCCTCTTCACGATCCGCGACTGCCTGACCATCTTCGCCTCGTTCAACGTGCCCCCCTTGCTCGGCCCCGTCCTGTCGGAGCGCCTGTCGCACGAGTTCCAGAAAAAGGTCTCGGGCCAGACGGTCGCGCAGTTTGCCGCGCCCGCCATGGTGCAAATGGTCAGCACGCCGCTGCACCTTCTCGGCCTCGACATGTATAACCGCCCCGGCCAGTCCTGGGCGGAGCGCTGGCTCGCGGTCAAGAAGAACTGGGCCGTCAGCACCGCCGCGAGAGTGTGTCGCATCGTCCCTGCCTTTGGCGTGGGCGGTGTCGTCAACACACGGGTTAGGAAGAGCTTCATGGACAAGCTGGTCTGAAGAGATGAAATCATTGTATAACAGAAAGTGATGCGGCTGTGAAAGCTTTGGCTTTCTACGCCGTGATGAGCGAGTTTGATTGGGTAGATTTGCGAAACGGTCCCCTTGATGTCTAATGTCTAATGATCAATGATATAGACTTTGTATGCACTTGATAGAAAAGTATAGAGTGCTAGATTCTAGAAAGGTTACATAGAGACCCAGGAATGATTTAGCTTTTGATCTCATATTCTTGCATACAACAGTCTACGATACTAAGTGTCACCAGCAGTTTCTCCACCGTGGCGCAATAGTTTGAGATGCGCAAAGTGCCCCGGGTTTATCATAAATTAGATTTGTTGTTTCAATCCTTCTAGATGAAGCCAGACTTATTCAAAGCTTTGAGGATATCATCCGCCTCAGTCTTTGGGCGCGAACGGCGGTCGCGGTGCTCTCCTGTATCAATATAGTTTTCCCAAAACCTGAGACCTTCGATTCCTTCCTCGCGACAAAGCACACCACGTTCTTCAGCCATTTCGAGCTCCTCTTCAGCTACGCCAATACTCCAGCCAAACCTTTCGGCAGTGTCTTGCGCCGTGACGCCGCGTCCAAACTCTTGCCAATCCCAAGGGACGTCTCGGTCCGGCGGTATGTCATGCAGGTCTCGTAACCAGGCAAGCAATGCCTTGATCGTAGTGTCGTCGGTTCTGTCGCGCCCCTGCACCACGAGAACTCCGCTCTTGAAGGTTCTTAGACGCACTGGGAGCTTGAGTTTCTCCCATAGTCGCGCGGCTTTTTCAAAGTCGTTGGGACTGACCAGCTCCACTCCTCCTCGAGCTCGATTGAACACTGCCCAAAGATCGACCAAGCTCATGATACCTCCCGCCTTTCTCAGAACGCCGCGAGCATCATCGGTTAAGAACTCGGCCAAGTTCCTCGCCAACTCTGACAGGTAGAGATTCTCGGCACCAGAGCCGCTGCCACCCCCAACTATATCCTTGGTGGTCACAAGGCCAAGTTCGCTTGCTGATTCTGCGAGCAGAGCATTGACCTCAGAGTTTGCGCCGTCTGTGCCATTCTTAGTTTGACGAGCAAGAGACTCTGCAAGCGCAACAATCTGTTTGCCAGAAGCCATGAGAGCGTCGAGGTCCTCAAAAGCGTCTCCGATGATCAGTTCATTGTTCTTCCGCCTGTCGAGACCCATTTGCTCAAGTCCAGCAATACCGGCAGTCTTCCTCCGGCCTGCCCCTGATCCCGATCTAGACAAGGAATCTGATGAGTCGATGCCGCCTCTGCTACTGTTGGGAACGGGAGGCGCCTCGTGGAGCAGCCATTTCCGTTGTGTCAGTGAGCCCTTCAGCCGCTCAACGAAGATCTTGTCCCCTCCACCTCCGCCCCGGAAAGATATCTTTACACTTTCATGACCGTCCATACCAATGGCATTTCCGGGGTTGAGCATGGGGCCAGGCGAATCAATCCTGGGTTGATCTCGTTCCTGAATCACCTGCTGCGGAACATCATGTGATATTAGGGGCGAACCGCAAATCTCGCAGGACAACAGCGAGGGGTGGTTGAGAAATGTGCATCTGGGACACTGGAATCCATCGTCCGCAGTAATGGTACTCGGCTGATTTGGCGCAGGTGGAAAAGGTGAATTTCTTTGAGAAGAATCTACGCTTGCTGGGAGGTTTGGACGCAGTGGGAGCGGACTGCTAATGCTGGAGATAGAGTTGGAAGCCTGTCTGCCAGTGGCGTTGGAGATGCTCGCTTTCAGAATGTGTGACAGGGCAGGTTTGATGCCACAAGCCAGGCATGGCGGTAGAGGCGTGTGCTCACTCGCGAGTGTAGGGTCGAAGTTGGACGGGACAGGGTTCGAAAAGCTGCAGATGGTGCAGACCCAAGTAGCCGCCGTTGCTGGAGACGGAGTCGGGGCCGTGGATCGATTTCGGGGATCAGTTCCTGGCGCTGGAGAAGCCGAGCCACTTCCCGTCGGAGTATGACCCCTGGTCGCGGCCTGTGATGCCAACGAGGATCGCTTTGTCACTTTTGGTATCAGTGTTACCTTGGGCGAGGACTTGAGGAAGCCGGCCTGTTCACGGTCAGTCAGAAGCGCTGCCTTCGTTCTCGAGAATGACAATATCCCTACATAGTGCTCGTATTTCTCCACATCCTTGAGGTTGAGTGCGACGGAATGTTTGCGTGGTTCTTGTTTGTCGACATAGCAGATGCGATGCGACGTCAAATAGACCTGGCCATTCTGGTTGTTTGGCAGTTTGAATTTGCTTGAGAAGTGTTTCTGGTCAGCGGCGCAGACTTAACAAATGGCAGAACCAAATGGTAATAGAAATACAATCGCTCCCGTGCCGGCAGAAGCAGATTCCCAGGGAGCACGGCAGAAGAAGCAAAATGTCGTGAAGCAGCAGAGGCGACAGCGAATGTACTCACCCCTCATATAACCCCACATTGTCCTGGACAAAGAGCAGCACTTCATCGGGTAGATAAGCTGGCCGCAGGGCTGTAGTTAGATCGATATGTTTTAGAAACATTCGTCATGTCGTTCGGGGAGGAAAATATATATGGATTGTCGAGCAAATCCAGTGTTGCTATCAGTGTTTGGGGAAAGAGATAACTTGGCTGTCGTCGTTGATATGTTACATATGCGGAGGGACTACCTTGTAGGTATCAGTGTACCGTTCATTGATCTACCCCGGTCTTTTGGGCATGGGCCAGTGGTAGGTATGTCCCTTGGCGAGCGCTATTGCTTTGGATGGCGGATGATCACATGGAGTGCACTTGAGCATCATTAAAGTGCTAGGTTTTTGCAGGCAGCGACTTACAGGATTAACCAGGTTGCATAAACGGGAGGGACTCTGGCCGAAACTGAGCCTGTCCACGTATAATTTAAAGTACTTCAAGGATCTTTGTGGTACTGTCGCTGCCAACCTCAGTTTTATTAAGTGAACCGAGTTCATGGGCAGCTGCTCGAGGTGCTAAAGGCAGATGCGCAAAGTGCCCAGCGCCAAAATACCTTTTCACTCGACGCGCGCTCCAAAAGGTGGGGAACACTTTTTAGCGCCTTCCACTCAAGTTCTCCCTGACAAATATCCACTCATCAGGCCAACTTGAACTCCGCTCATTGTCCCCGGCGCCCAACTGCTAGACTTTCTTCTCACCTCACCACAGCACTGATTTTCTCCCCACCCATCACCACCCAAGAAAACCATCACCATTCTCGTCGTCGCTCTACAGCCCAGACCGGCCACCACCGACACATCGAATGACGCGGTTGTGATCAGATATTTATTTTCGCCACTCCACTTGATACCAGAGCCACCGACGCTCGAGTCCTAGATTCCGCAGATTCCCGTACTAACTGTCGAGAGACGAAAAAACAAGCAATACACGGAACGACCGAGACACCCACAAGTCGCCATGTTTTCGTGGACGCCCGCACCGCCGGCGCCCGGTGTTCAACCAGGTGCGACATATGGTAATTCTCAGAGTGCGTCATCCCGTCATTCCCCATCCTCTACCCCATCTACTCGGCGCTTTCCCCTGGCTCAGGTATCCCGTCGTTTTCATTACAAGATATCGCACGATGCTAACATGCCTTTGTACACAGCTGCTACAGCCTACACGTCTGTTCCTGTCCGTACTGGCGGTTTCGCCCAGCCTTTTGCATCTCAGCCATCGTATACCAACGCATATGCCGTTCCTGCTAATCCACCACAATCTGCTGCCCCGGCCCCCTCGCAACAACCAGTCAACCAAGAGGAACAAAAGATCGAATGGCCAGAGTCCGTGCGCTCATATGTGCAACGATCTTTCGCAAAGAAAAATATGATCCCCGAAGTGTCCCGGGATGACATGCAAGCCCAACTCAAAGAGACCATCGCCCATGCCAGAGACAGTGGCCAAATGTATAATATTGACTGGGACAACCTGCCACTCCCACAGCACTTGATCCAATCCCAACGGCTCCAGGCCCTGCACGGCTTCGGCAGTATGGGTACTATCGCTACCATGATGGAGCACACACAAATGTCCTCCAAACCACTGCCCAACGAGAGCAAGAAGAGAAAGTCGGGCGACTTCTCTGAGCATGCCCAGAATACCCCATGGCGTAGTACCAAGACCTCGTCTCTCCAAGATCGCATCACTCAGCCCACCAATAACCACTCTACCACGGACGAATCTGCTAAAAGTAAGTTCCAAAAGCAAGCAGAGAAGCGACAACGTCGCTTTGACGGTGGTTACAAGTCCACATATCGATCGCCCAGCCCACCGCCCACCATTGGACCCGTAGTCGGACTCTGTACGGATTTGGAGAAAAGATACCTTCGCTTGACTGCAGCTCCCAAACCTTCCATGGTCCGACCCGAGCACATTCTTCATCAAACACTTGACCTGCTGAAGAAGAAGTGGCGCAAAGAGCAAAACTACAACTACATCTGTGACCAATTCAAGTCGTTGCGCCAGGATTTGACTGTTCAGCGCATCAGAAATGATTTCACCGTATCGGTTTACGAGATCCATGCACGTATTGCTTTGGAGAAGGGGGATCTCGGTGAGTATAACCAGTGTCAAACCCAGTTGCGTGCACTTTACGCTATGGGTTTGAAGGGAAACCCTGTCGAATTCAAGGCGTACCGTATCTTGTATTTCATTCACACAGCAAACCGCACTGCGTTGAACGACGCAATCGCGGATCTAACCACAACAGATAAAGATGAGCCAGCCATCAAGCATGCCTTGAGCGTTCGCTCTGCGCTTGCCCTTGGAAACTATCACAAATTTTTCCAACTATATCTTGACGTCCCCAACATGGGAGCATATCTAATGGATATGTTTGTCAAGCGTGAGCGGTTGGCTGCACTAGCGAATATGTGCAGAGCGTAAGTTTCCCATCCCGTGGGTAGCAGTATGTACCCGAATCATTGCTAACATTAGACGCAGTTACAAACCAGACCTGAAATTGCGTTACGTAACCGAGGAGTTGGCATTTGAGCACGATGCCGAAGCCGCTCAGTTCATCATTGATCATAACGGACAACATCTCTTGGAAGAGCGTGATGACACAATCATGTTCCTGGCAGGAAATGCCAAAGGTCTCTTTGATGCAGCAAAGTCAGAAGCCTTCCGCAGAGTCGACTTGAAAGGCCAAATATGATTTCTCCCTTGCACATTCTCTTTTGATCCCTACATTTTACTCCTCCCCATATGTGGCGTCACTTCGATCACAATCTAATTCCTGTGAACGCTGTTACAACCCGAGTCATCTTAGGGTCATCAGTACGCCTGACAATATTTACAATAGCCTTCTCACGACTGCATATATGGCTACAAGCAGCGTCGAGCGATGGCAGACTCGCCTATACGGCTGGCGTATAGTTGAAGCCGCAAGCGGAGGACTCAATTCGTACCAGACATGAATCGACTCAGCATCGTGTCTATATTTTGACACACCAGACGTGCCCGCGGAGGGCTACTATTGATGAACGCAATTGGTCACATGATCCTGGTGCATTCGTTGTGCGATGCTGGGGTGGCCTCGTCAACGCGGTGATTCTGGTCACCATGTTTCACCTGGATGAAAATGGTGTTCGGCGCCGTCGGACTAAGTGGTCCATTGCACTTGATGATACCCAACTGGACAAGCTCGGTGAAGCTATGTTTTTCGGACCTTTGGTTGTGGCGCTCGGAAAAGTCACGGTCCTTTGATTTTGGCGTCAGGGAATGGTTCTGTGAATGGAGGAAAACAGGTGAAGGACGCTATAGTGTACCTACAGTTCCGTTGCTTTTTAGTGAGAGAATAGAAACCACATCTTCTCTGAACCTTTCCCGAACTTAGTATCTGATTTACTATCGTCATGCTTCTGTGTCCAATTCCGACGTCTTAATAGTCCAAGATGGATCACATAGATGCACTGACTTGGACTTTCTCAGGTCTACTTGTTCATTATTGAACTTGGAGCAACTACCACAACCTTTTGTTTCCGTCAAGGAGTTCATCGTCACCTGTGTTCTTGGTATGGAAAATCGAGTGAAGACTTTCACAGTTGAGCAGTCCAGGAGCCCCTTCGTCGACGGATTACCGGCTCAATGCATACTTCACACTCCCGCATGTTCCGGTAAGTCAACAAAGATACAACAGATTCAAGCTGTGAAAACGTACTTTGAGCCATGTCCTCGAAAGCTCACTGATACGTAATCAGAGCCTACCATGTGAAAGAAAGACACTTGATCTGGAAAGGCAACTCCTACCGCAATTTAAGAAGCTTCGATTCTGTTATTGTTCCTGTGATCAATAACTCGTTGACGACTATGGAGGCTCTGACTCCGTCTTCTGTTGGTCTCTCACTCCGCAAAATGTCTCAGAGCATTTTGATCAAACCGCCTGTAGTTGCTCAACGAACAAGCAAACGAAATCGAGGGCTGACTGAGCATGCAGCCCCCCTGCGGTATCAATTGAGCCTCAAGACTCGACATTTTCTTTTCCCTCTCCTTCTGTATCGGCTTTTTTCAGGAAATGTTCGAGTTCCACGTTCCAAGCACAGTCGCATTGCAGTTCGTCATCTAGCAGGCACAGAGAGAATTGACCTATCAAGTATGGCAAGTAAGAAATGACAGCACCCCTCCCCTTTTAATTTCCCCGCCAAATACGACCAAAGAATTGTTAAGAGAATGTGGTCGTGGTGGTGGTGGGCAGGACGGCTGTCGTTTCAGAATCCGGGGTATTGTCACTTCTAGTTTCATGGTAAAAAACCGACCATCAAGCAAGAAAAAGAAGAGCCAATGTGTGTATGGTGTGTTGTGGTGTGGTGTGTCCGCTCACTGCCCGGGCTACATTTCCGTTCCTTCCCTCTCTTGCTTGCCATGCGTCACGGAAACGTGGTGATCCGGGGCTGTTCGGGTTGCGGTTCAACGCATGAATTGGAAGAATATACTAGGAATTCTTATTTTCAGTGCCCAGATCCCGATAACAAAAAGATTTGAAATCTTTTCTTCTTCTTTTCCGTGATGTCTGTACTCTGTACTCTTACAAGTCGTATGTGTCATATTGTTCATCAAGAGTGCGATCAACATACTCTGTAGATATAAAATGCTTCCTTTTTTGGGTTTTTGTTTTGTTAAAAGAAATGTTGCATTGAAGAGCCATGCGTGGGACCAGAGACATGAACCAAGCAGCATCCGATGGCTACCCTACCTTAAAGCAACAAGAGCCGGGTTTGTGCATGGTGAGAGATTGCTTCTGGAACAATTCCAAGGGGAACCCATCTGCGTTGACAACCTGGTCAATATCACGGCGGGTCTTATAACCCAACAACCACCAGGGTATACTGCAGTATTCTTTCCCACTACTCAAGGTAAATTAATTGTTGGTGATTCGAATGAGCCCATGGACTTTGAATACATTAGGAACGCCGCCTTTAACCCCGCAACAATTCAGACAATTTGATTCCACATAGCACGGTACAAGTAGATTTGTTTCCATTAACTATGTTCCTCTTCTTCAGCCGGGAGTTGGACAATTGGACGATGCCGTCTTCGCTCTATCCTACAAACCCTGCCATACGTCATCCAGGTACCGGCTTTCTCGTGCCCCGATGTGGTGTAACAGCGATAGCGAAAACAAAACAAAAGACCATGGTACCAAGAGAAGAACGAGTGCCTACTCCTTGCGTTGAATATGCACGAACCCTTGGCGTCAAGCAAGAGAGGGATGAATATGAGCAATTTTTCTTCTTTTCGTCTTCTTTTTTCCATGGTCGCACTTACACCTATTGGATACACAAAACCTCTCAATGGAGAAGTCAATGGGGACTAGGGAGCGCGGGAAGTTTTCTATCCATGCCTACTGTGTAATAGTATTTAGTTGCACCCCGCTATCGTGCAGAAGAATAGTCGAGGCTACTGTAGGTCAAGATGAGGCTAGGGGTTTCTTCAGTAATTTTGGTGGAGGCAGCTCACAAGACCCTCAGTTTGGCGTTCCACTTGTACTCTAGTTGAGACCTCCGTCGAGAGGGCAGAAAACATGAAACGCCCGCCAACAGCAAGAGGAGGGTGGAACTTTGGACAGCAAGGGAAACATTTCTAGGTCTTCATGGAATACCTACGTCATGTTGAGATACTTGTGGTCGTCAAACGGCTGACTGTAAGTTTATTTCGTCTGCATATGATTTGCTATTACCGAGAAAGAAAAAAAAAAACGACAAAGGCTCCATCCACGGGATGGTGATTGCGTGGGCGTGGAGACTGACGATAGTGAATCCATAAAACGGGTAGATCGTCTCGAAGGCGTACAACGCTCATTGGGATTCAGAAGACCAGATACGCATAATCGTAGGCAATGGTCAGCAATTACCTCAATAATATGGCCCAAGACATTTGGATATGCGACACTTGGTCACATGTCATATTTTTTATGACCAGGCGCAAAATAACTGTCATCACTGATGGTAGTCGAGTAGGCCATGGCTCAAACTGCCGCAACAATGTTTACTCGACTTGAAAAAAGCAAGACAGACATGCACAAGTAGTTGACTCCGAATGGCCGAGGCGTTTTGGGAGGCGGTTGCGAAGCTCTCATCTTGTCGCATGCATGGCAACGCATGGCTGTGCTTGCGTGTCTGTTCGTTCCGTGGACCGGATTTGGCACAGATCTATAATAAGGTTGGCTCAACGGGGAGACGCCTTGGCGTCCGATACTTTTATTCTTGTCTTTTCTTATCGTCACGCGGCGGAAGCAGTGCTTTCTGTACCTGCTGCAGTGCTGGGCCGACGACTACCTTTTAGGTATTGAGACGAGAGCCTAGGTCGTGCAAAGATGCAAATGCGGTCAGGGAGTGCAGATCCGTTGCTGGTTACATACCTGGTTGGGCAGAGAGGCTGCCTGAGCAAGGGGCTTGTCAAAGCTCGTGCCACGTGAAAAAAAGATCGTCATATTAGAATCGCACAACAGCTTGGAAGGATGGGAGGACGATGATTCTCACGTCGGTTGTCTCGACTCCTACTCCCGCGTGGGAGCATTTGGCAATTTTGGGTTTGTCAATTCGGCCAAAGACAAAGAGGAATAAACAATAACATTAGGCCAAACTCTATGCCGGCCGATCACTTTGATGGGTGGTTCCAACTGTATGTTGGCCGTTTTGCCATGCATATCGTTTTGATGGCTGCTCATAATTGTTGTTGAAAGTCATACTGAGATTTCATCCTTGGACCTGGTTGTCGTACACATGCAGCAGACAGGTCTTCTCTTCAGATCCCCAGTTCTTGACAAAACCGTTAGCTCATACTATGTTTACCAGCCCAGTGGCGCGCTCCCGTGATTCGCTGCTGGGCCACCAGGTGGCCTTTGGCGGCCAGCTCTTGTTCTTATACTTCTTGCGTGAATGACTCAGGAGCGGCTAGAATCCTGGGCATTCGACGGCGGGTCGATTAGGGCTGATGGTGACCTTGGAGGAGGAAATTGCAGACGTGTTGCCCAGATTTGCCCAGATATACTAGATACGTATATGGCCCATTCAGAGCTAAAGAATACAAACCCGATTGTCTCCGGGAGTTGGCGTTTCAACAGTGACGGGTGTTGGCCACCATAGCCACATGCACACCTCCCTAACATTGACTATGGCAACTTTTGGAGGTGAAAGTTTTCATTTTTGTTTTGTTTGCAGTGTAATCGATAAGTGGCCGCTTCTGGAAGGCTCGCCACGGACCTCGTGTCGGGGGATGTCCTTTGTTCGTGTCAAGCCGTCTTGTTGTCATGACGCTGTCGACAGTGACGTTGACGTCTACGTCGCCCCGAGCCACAGCCGTGTAGAAAGCCGTTGGGCATGCCGGTACGTGGCTATGAAAAGTTAAGTTGCAATAACCTTCAGTGTGATCATTGTGACACTTGAAGCCGGAAAGGTTTGAAGTGAATCAATATCAGAAGGAAGATGCGATGGGTGATGGGTTGGTTTGATAGCTGACTTTATTATGAGTGAGTGCATCGACCTTTGCTGGATGGTTGAAATGCCGAATGCAACAGTGCCATGCGTATGTGGATACTGCCTTTTTTTTTTTAATACTCAAAAGAAGGATCCCTGAATGCGATAGGGTATGGAGAAAGCCTATTACGTTACGGTAGTCGACGATTCGGCGGCAGCAGAATGGCTTCCTTTCCAACCTCTTGTTTGGAAAAACGTGCAAGACTATTGTCCCCGGATATCAAAAATTCTGTCAGTTGTCGCCTTTACCAACCATCGATCGTATCGTGCAGTGGGCATGAAATAGCATCGCAGCTTGAGGATCGCGATTCGACGTTGTGGGCAACGGACTTCAGTGTTTCGCATGAGCACTGACTGCTGTCAAGTCACACTTATGGGACCAAAATTGTGGAAACTGAAGGACCAGCGACGTTACCTGTCTACATTAACCTAACCACAACTAATGTGGAAGGAGGGGATGGGAAACCTCGGTCACCATGATACTAAACTCGACAAAAAGAAAGAGCAAGACTGCTTCGTCTTCGTTACTCCTTCTTCTGTTTCTTCTTCTTCTTCTTTGCCAACCCCATATCGCTTTTGACTTTGATCTGTTTTTGAGCAAGATCATGTAGGCCCTTGATAAATTGAAACAGCAATTTATAAGTCTCATCCTGGATGAAGTCAAAAAACAAAAATCCCAAGATGCACCTTATCCCACACCATGGTAAATGTAGGTTACATGGCCGGCTGGGTACCCTGTAGCCGCTTGGCCTGGGCAAGGCAGGTAGAGGCGCGCGGGCTCTCGGGATGAGGGACCTTGCCCGCAGTAGCCCATTTCCAGCTCGGAATCCACATCCCACGAGTCAACCCTGTAGCAATTCGCCTGTTCACGAATCAAGTTTGAGATACCGTTCTTGTATTGGCTTGTTTAATCATGGCCTGCGGATTTTGTGCATACTATGTAGGTACATACTGGAAGATGGGAGAGTTGAGAGAGGGAAACGTCGGTAGGTGCCGTCGTTTGCCGCCACGAGGAAGAAGGCATTGAATGCACTGCCCCAGTTGCACGAGAAACTTGACTGCCCAACTCCCAAAGAAGGTAGACGCAGACGCAGCTGCGGCATTCCTGCATGATATCTCGCACTGCAAGTTGTAACAACATAGTAATAGTGGGAGTAAATGGTGTGCTACTCGGACCACACATGTACCATATGTAGCTACCGTCATTCATGTACAAAGTATTTATTGATTAACCATCAAATACATACATACTCCGTACTAGTAGGACACATTTATGGTGGTAGTACGTGGAAGAGAAGAGAGCCGAACCGGGCTGCCACTTGATCAGTCAGAAAAAAAAAATCCAATAATCACCCGCCTATGGGAAAAGGGCCGGAGGGGGCCCAAAGAGGAGTCTTAGGCGGCCCTGGGGGCTGTCAATTTTCCACCCGTTTCTTTTCAAGCGCACCGGTTCCAAGGGCGGCGGTCGCCAGAGCACCTACCCACCTACCAACATACCAAGACACTTCCCCCCAAAAGCGCGCCCCGAGCGAATGGGCGCTGGCCTTTGCCCCCCAAACCTGCACCAGGGCCAATCCTAGCTCACTGCGGATCTCTACTCGCGGCCCAGGGTTCGAAATGCGCCCCTCTTCCTCTGCCTTTGCTTTCCCTCTTTTACCACCGACCGATGACCTGCAAGCCCAAGCAAGTCAGTCCCCATTCCAAATCCCAGTCCCCAGTTCAGTTCAGTCCAAGGACCCAGTCACAGACGACCCAGACCCGGACCAAGTTGCAAGGACCCAGACAAGCCGTTCGTTCGTTCATGCCCACTCTCCTCTGGAGGCGCGCCTAATTGTGAACGGTTTCCCCTCCTTCGAACTTTTGGTCGCCGCCGCCGCTTCTGCTTTCTGCTTCTGCTTCTTTGCTGTCGCTTGTTCCTCTACTTTGAACATTCTCATCCTCCGGCTCATTCTCTTTCTTTCCCTTTCACAAGGAGTACGCAACTACCCAAGCGAGCGGCGAGAGAGGAAGAATAGAAAAGAGAGAGATTCGATCACAGGACCATAGGCCCGGCGATCTACACCACTACTATTGAGCGGCATTACCGAATTCCATTTCCAGGACCCCGGCGCACGCTCCAGTACCAACACACAATCACTATTCAAATCCTCAAATTGAAAGACAAAAGAAAAGTAATAAGGCCGCAAGTCAGGCGACAAAGAAGGAGGCGCATTTCGAAAGACGTTGGCTGTGATTCTTCGACGCGCGGCAAATCTGATTGGGCACCCGAACAATTCTATGCGCCCAAGCCGACGATAATCACAGACCACAGCTGGCTCGTTGCATTTAGATTTTCTCATTCAACGTCAAGTTGCAAACACTTGCGTTCGTTCGCACATCTACTACAGCCATCGAACGCTGCACAAGGTCCTACCAAGAAGGCAGACCTTACTTCGCAAGCATCGCCCGCCGACTATTTGCTGGTCACGCTTCTCTAACTATAGCGCGCATTCATTTACAGCCATTCGCTCTTTGGCCGACGCATTCCCTGTCGCACTGATTCAGACCTGCTATCGAACAGGAGCCCAGAAAGCACGACACTCACATACCTCCAGATCGCTGACGTGTGACGCTTTCCTGCCTGCCCTTTGCAGCGTCGAGCACCTCGGAAACACGTAGAGAACTGCTCATTTGCGGCGTAACCAATCCTTTGCCGACTTTGCCTCGCCTCTCTACCGACCCATATACGGTATCACAAACGTGAACCGATACATTGTACTACAATGAAGGTGCGTCTTTTTAATCCAGCGCTTCCCCTTCCCTGCCACGACCCGTCTCCTGCTTCCACTGGCGAGACATCTGCGGAAATATTTCTTGTTTGCCTGCCCAGCTCGGATCTGCTTGAGATAAGCATAATTTTGCGCAGTCATGTACACCCAAACTTCCGAGTTCATGCGCCCGTCGATTACCCATTCGGAGACCAGAATAACTGACATTTTGAGAAAGGCTCTTCGAAGATCCATCAAGGGCGAGAAGGAAAAGGGCGCTCAGGTTTCTATTGCACCCAAGGCTGCTGTGGCGATCGTCCCGCCGAAAAAGGTATATTCTTGCCTGTTTCCCGTCTTGGGGCCCTTTTTGTCATCGTAACTCAATACTGATTCTAAGTATGTGCAGGTTATTCGAGCTCTTTATGACTACGAAGGTCAAAATGCTCAGGAGTTGAGTTTCTCGCGAGGAGACTTTTTCCATGTCATTGGCCGTGAGAATGACAATGACTGGTACGAGGCTTGCAACCCAGCCCTGCCTGATGCACGTGGTCTTGTGCCTGTCTCTTTCTTCCAGGCTCTAGGTCGCACAGAGAGAGATAGCGCTCAGTCCGACTCTCCACGTCCTGGCTCCAAGAATCCCGACCACGACTCCGGATACGCTGAACAGACATCTCCTACTCCAGCACCTGCGAGCCAACGTAACTCCAAATCTGCGCTGAAGAATAACGGTGCCATGGTGTATGGTATCGTCATGTACGATTTTCAAGCCGAAAGAGCAGATGAGCTGGAAGCCAAGGCCGGTGAGGCGATTATCGTCATTGCTCAATCCAACCCAGAATGGTTTGTCGCCAAGCCGATCGGAAGACTTGGTGGTCCCGGCCTCATTCCGGTATCGTTTGTTGAGATACGAGACATGTCTACAGACACAGCCGTTCAGAATCCCCATGATGCCGTGAAGAGGGCTGGTGTACCCCGCGTTGAGGAATGGAAGAAGATGGCTGCCGAGTATAAGAACAGCAGCATCACTCTTGGTAAATTCGACGGTGGTGGTCCGCCAGGCTCGCAAGGCTCTGGCCTCGAGCAAGGCATGGAGCGCATGAGCATACAGCAAGGTGGTAACCGCACCAGTCAACAAGTGAGTACCAAGATCAGATGAAGTATGTGAGAAGCGAATAGCTGACATGACATAGCAACAACCACAGAGCAACCCTCAATCCCCTCAGCAACAGCAGCGCAATACTCAACAAAACCCATACGGCGCTGCCAAGACCGGCAACTCTCTACTAGCTCCTCTGTCGGCACGGATACCTCGTTACTGTTTCGCCGAGGAGAAATACTGGTTTGTCATTGAAGCTCAGCTCGAGGACGGCCGCCACTGGGAATTGTCCCGTTACTACGAGGATTTCTATGATTTCCAAATTGCCCTTCTGACGGAATTCCCTGCCGAGGCTGGCAACACCAACACACAGAAGCGCACACTGCCCTATATGCCTGGACCAGTCAATTATGTAACCGACGCCATTACAGAGGGCCGACTGCATAATTTGGATGCATACGTGAAGAACCTTCTGGGACAACCTGATTATATCGCAAGATGCAATCTTGTCAGACAATTCTTTGCGCCTAGAGAAGGCGACTACGAAATTGATGGAAACGGTGACGAGTACCGACTATCGCAAGGCTCTGGATTATCTTCTTCCGACTCACCAGCCGACGGCGTGTCAGGACAGTCCTCGCGAAATACCTTGAATGGCAACGGTTACGGCGCCCCGGGATCGGCACCACGACAAATGCAAAATGGCCCGCAGATGACGCGCGAGAACTCGGGACTTTCTCATCCGTCACAAACATCTCTCACACCTGGAATGGCGCCACAGCAGCAAACCGCAGTTTTCAAGGTTAAGCTCTTCTTCAACGGCGACACATTTGTCATCCGAGTCCCATCAGACATCGACTATCAGATGCTGAACGACAAAGTTCGCGAAAGAGTCAAGGTTGCGGGTGAATTGGAGCTCTTTTACCGAGACGAGGCCAGTGGAGACAAGCTAGGATTGATGAGCGATAACGACCTCAACTACGCCTTGGACCACAATGAGAAGCTCGTCATTTTCGTCGAGCAAGTATAAAAGAGGAAGGGTAGCGCCTTGCCTATTCGTCGACATTTCGAAACTGTTCCTATTATATACCCTTTGAACTTCTCATCTGCATATTTGGAGGCAACGGTCCACTAGCCGGACTTTTGAAAAAAGCACACTCACAATTTACTTCTCTTCTTCTTTTTTTATGGGCATCACAGATTCCGTACGTTTGCGTGAATCACCCTTGGCGATTTGAGCCACCTTCCGGCCTCTGCTTCATTGCAGAGTCGCACATCTCGACGTCTACATGCACAATCGACATACTGGATTCCTCTTCGTCTACGCGATCATTGCCCGGTGTTCGAGGTAGACTCGAGACACGTTTGTTTGCCCATGCACTGTGTCTGCAATTTTCTGGTTCTTGTTCATGTTCATAGCCAGGCCTTTTTGACATTACATTGGAATGCGAATTCTTGGTAGATGAGGAGCTGCACTTATTCTTGAGCTGCGAAATGAGGGGCCCGCAAACTCCCGCGAGGGGGAAACTTTGTAAATTTCTGAATGGATGGTTTTCAGTTGAGCACCAGGTTCACCAAGGGGGGAATTTGAACTGCCTCAACACAAAGCATGACGGGATTGCCATGGACGATGAGAATGAAAGCTATGGATTTGATAAATGCTTTGCGGTTCTCCGGAAAACTTCTTGTGACGGCTGGCCTAGGTTAGGTAATTCTGTGTACTTGACCGAAATGGGAAATGAACGTATTCAATGACTGATAATACCCCGTTGACTCGCTGAGTTTGATCACGAGGAGAGAAAAGTGTGTTGGCAGTGTGCTGAAATTGGCGTAAATATTGCTCAGCATCTTTAATTATGAAGCAGCGCTGCACTCGAATCGATCGAATGCAATTCCACCCCGGCAGGTGTCAGAATCTCTACCAAGCCCTGAAGTCAAGATCACTTGAAATCATATCCTGAAAGATGGTTACATTATATGCAGGCCACCAGAGGAGATAAGAAAATGTGGTAAATCGTATCCGAGGCAGCTCTCCTGTATCGATTATGATAGCTATGACCGCAAAGCCAGGTCCTGTGACATATCTTGACCTCCTGGATATAGTCCGAAAACAAACCGATGCCTGCAATACCCTCATGCTCTCATGCTACATATGCAGCGATAGCCTGCTTGTAGCTGGGCTGCTCAACGATAGGGACACCCATCCGATACTCCTTGCATAACGCCTTGCCAATAGACACAAAAACCAGGCGAGAGACATTCGCGACTGCGCCATTCTTCCATACATCATACAAGATGCCAGTGTCGAGCTGTCGACTGTGGGTTTCCACCACACAGCCTGTTCGCCAGGCCAATTCCTCGGCGGCCTATTCCGAATCTCATTAGACAACCACGTGGGTACTCATATGCTCGACAGCTTCCTTGATTGTTCTCAACATGCGTTGATTGACACAGAATGGGCATCGCAGCGGCCGGTCATTAGAGGCAACTGGTCCACCGCTGGAAATGGGCGTCAAGGTTAGCTCCCCCTCAGGGGCGGCAGGCGTGAACCTGCCCACAGGTCGAGCTGCTTGAGCAGGTTGTTGCTGGGGCGTTTGCATGACGGGCAGAGGAGGTAGTCCCTGTTCCTGGCGTTCGCGCTGGTCGCGGACAGCAGCGGCTTCCGCCTCTGCATCCGCCTCCTCCTGCTGCAGTGCGCGCAGTGCGTTTTGCAGCACCACCTCGGGATCTTCCTCGACAAAGGACTCTGGCTCCTGCGGATCTCCGGGCAGGGGCGCATGAGGCTGGTTGGGGTTCTCCATGCGACGGATGATCTCGTCGCGCACTCGGGCACATATACCTAGAGTAGCCTCTACACCGACGACGCGGAGCACTGCATCTCTAATAGCGGCAGGGCTGGTCTCCTGGGAAATGGTCATGAAGCGCGGAACGGCATCGACGAGATACGGGATATCGTCGGCTGGGTTGGGAGCATTGCCATGGCGACGTTGGCGCCGAATGAGCAGACCGTAGCGCTTCTTGAACCGATGAATCCAGCCGGGTGAGAATTCGGGAGGCGTCTCACCCTTGTAACGGGGCAATTGTTGGAAGATGGTTTTTGCCTTGTCCGCTAGATCCTCATTTGAAGGGTTGCGGCCTCCGGCAACGACTTGCTGATGCCACAGCAAAACTAGCTTTTCAACATCGGGCCAATTGCCAAAGCGCAGACGCGAGCCACTGAATTGGTTATCATTGTCAAGACGAGCATACTTTGGCGATAGCGAGTGGGAAATAGTGGACTGTGAAATGTTTTGGCCGTATTGACCAAAGAACCACTCGATACAAGCCTTGTGGCTCGGGCGCGTGGTCTGCGAGTGGGCCCAGCGACGGAGAGCGCGTCGCTGATCGAGGGTGAGAGAATGGCGTTCCTTTGGTGTGGTGACGGTAGTCTCGTCTGCGGGACTGAGATCGTCCGGGCCCGTGTTGACATCGACGGACGACATGGTCAGTTCCGGATCAATCACACGAAGTGAATTGATAGCGGCATTCGCTATATCCGATTCGTCGGCCACGGTGAATGAATTGGCGTGTCGATGGGGGTCGACAACACAATGCAATTGGGGAGAGAGAAGGAAATTGGGGGGGTCTTTGTTGTTAGCGGGCTGGGGAATTAAGCGACGACAATCGCGTTGTCGGGGGTTTATGTTTATGGACGTGTTTCTCTGCCTCTGCGCGTGCTGCGGCTTTGATGGTTATCCCTTCTTTTCTTTTTTTTTTGCTTGTAAAGGAGGAGGAGGTTATGAAGAGAGCGGGATTCCAAAAGTCAAGTTTGGGTAGGGGGAACAACCAAATAAGCCCCGGGGCCTGCCCCTCACTTGTGCGATATTTCTATTGGCCAAAGCGCAACAAGTAGCCGCGTTCCGGTGACCCCACTTGCTTGCTCTTTCCCCGATTGCATTTCTCGCTTTCCGATGCTGTACCTGCTCAAGTGCATAATTGTATTGCTTCTTGGTTTCATTGGCACTCTACTCAAGACAACGGATAATTGTAAAAAGTATTTCACTAAATGGTTATCAATCTCAGTTTGGTGATTTTTAGAGTTACTCGCACCTCCCAGAACGTTTGGGACCCAGACTCTGGTAAATCTCCCACCCAGTGTGCCTCATGTTACCGGCAAAATACATGCATAGATTAGATGCAAATCAAATCATGCATGTCGCACCAGCTCAGATATGCAACATGCCACAAGAGACTTACCCTTGTCTAGAATATTCACAAGCAAAACGTCCAAGTATTCAATCGAATGTGTTTCTTAATAGTAACGCATCGTGAAAAGGCCAAAATAATAGATAAGCTATAGTACGCAATTCGTCCTGACCAACCGACTGCCCATATAAACCAGAGGTATTTTGTAGTTGTTGTGACAAGTCTCAATTCTCTATGTACACTTCTATAACCAGCACCAAACAAGATACCATCGCTGAGCATTATGCAGCACAACGTCTAATATACGATCCCAATGATTTACTCCCAAATACCAATTACCTTGGTTGACAAGTGTTTTCCCTTCCTTGTTGATAGCCCTACTCCTTGATTCGTATGATACTTCTCCGCCAGACATATAGTCGCCATGAATGGTTCGTCTCGTCCTCTTCCTTGTTCTCTTACACGCTCATCTTCATGGCAATAGTCTTGTGCGGGTTATATTCCTTGACGACAAAGTCCTCGGCCTTCCAGCCGTCAATGCTGCCGCCGCCTTCCCGCTTGATCTCGAGCCCGGGGAACTCGCGCGGCTCGCGCGTGAGCTGCTCCCGCAGCGCGTCCACGTGGTCCACGTAGACGTGCGCGTCGCCCATGACGTGCGTCAGGCTGCCTGGCACCAGACCCGTGACGTGCGCAATCATGTGGGTGAGCAGGGCGTAGCTGGCAATGTTGAAGGGCACGCCCAGGCCCATGTCGCAGGAGCGCTGGTATAGCTGGCAGTGCAAGTGGCCCTGAGGCTTTGTCTGAGCATCACCATTGCTGGTCCCGTTTGTGGAGGGCGTCCGCGGGTACGAGACGTAAAACTGGGCAAACATGTGGCACGGCGGCAGGGCCATCTTCTTGATGTCGGCCGGGTTCCAGGCGCTCAGGATGATGCGGCGGTCGTAGGGGTTGTGGCGCAGCTTGTGGACGACCTCGGCGAGCTGGTCGACGCCCTGGCCCGTGTAGTCGGCGCGCGCGTCCGTGTACTCGGCGCCAAAGTGCCGCCACTGGAAGCCGTAGACGGGGCCCAGGTCGCCCACCTCGCGGTGCGACAGGCCGGCCCCGTCGAGGAACTCGCGCGACCCGTTGCCGTCCCAGATCTTGACGCCCGCCTCGGACAGGGCTAGCGATGATGTGTTGCCCTCGATGAACCACAGGAGCTCTGCTACGACGGCCTTGAGGAATACACGCTTCGTTGTCAGCAGCGGCAGAATAGGCGATCCGTTGGCGTTGAGCGAGAACTTTAGCGGGCGCGGCGCGAATATGCTATATGTTCCTGTTCCTGTTCTATATGTCGACCGTTAGCTTTGGAAACAGAGAACGAGAGATAGTCGTTGGGTGTAATGGCTCAAGTAAAACGTACCTGTCTGGGCGGTGCTCTCCTGTCTCCAAGATCTCCTGTACCAAGTCGAGATACTGGTATTCCTCGTGGCGCTTTGTGGTCGCAATACCGTTCTCTTGCTTGGCCTCCAAAGCCACCTGGGCCGGTGCTGTTTCTGATAGTACTGGGTCCATTTTGTATCTGTTTCTTTCGTGAGTTCTCGGTCTCAGTACTGTAGTTGTCGTGTTTTGCGCACAATTCAAACTGAGCGATGACAAGCGGGTTGGACTTTTGACGCGTCTCTTAGTCGCGTCGCACTTTTAATGGGCTCTAATCGCGGGGTACCTGCACAGAAGACAGGGGCCTTCCTGGCTAAGACATAAGCCTAGGCAAAGCTAATAGCCACTATTCTATAGTGGATGCAGAATGTATACTAATTGACATTTTATTAGTCAGTTTGCATGTATCAATTACTATACAAGTACCATTTTTTTCTCTCTGGCAGTCAAGTCACAATTTCAATAATGAGCTTCATTACCAAAGACTTGCCTTATCGAAAGACGCGGATATCATGGTCCAAGGTCGGCAATCTTGATGATCAATCCGTTCATGGTCCGTTTTGCAATCTCGTCAGAGCAGGTGTATGGGTTTCGTTATTCAGGCGTGTAACATGTAACGCATACTTCAAGGACCAGCACTCGAATCTCGTGGACGCGGAGAACACTCAAAATCTGCCTTGCATGAGGCAACAATGATCAAAGTCTCCTGCTTCCTCTTCCGTGGAATCCTTTGAACGAGGATGTTTCAATTTTGTGGCTGTACGTCATGGGACAAGTCCTCTCAATGAGACGAAACCTCTCCAGTCTCAATCTTCATTCCTTCAGAATTCAAGGCTGTCAACTCGCTCAATCCCACTTTTTTGTAGTAACAGCACACTAGCAAGAATCTGAGAGAAATTTAATGAGTAAATAATAATAATTAATTTCTTTAGTCGAGCAGTGCTATACCGGCACTGCTCATGCTTCTTGTCCGTAAATATGATATAGCCATATGCTTCATCTTTGAATGACCCATCCGGAACGCCATGCATACAAGAAACATTTCCCAGTTTCCAAACGGCGTGTCGTGCCTATGCTAATGACCCAATCCAAAACTCCTTTAGCAAATGCCGAATACCACGCAAGTTTATGCAAAAAAAGCAAGCCTCTAAGGGCCCAAATAAATACAGCTTCCATATACACTTGAAGCTTTACATCCACGTCAAGTTTCGGCTGCCCCTGATATTCTGCTGCCACAGCGGCCGATCACCTGATCTATATGTGCCTCCTCCAGGATCGGACTCCGAGTAATGTTGGGTTGGGCTTGTGGGGGGTTGTTGGGTTTCCTGCGGGTGGTACTGCCCGGCTGAAGCCATGTAGCCATGAGAATCCTCCGGGTGGTACTGCCCTGCTGGAGCCATGTAGCCATGAGAGTCCTCCGGGTGATACTGCCCGGCTGAAGCCATGTAGCCATGAGAGAAGTCATGAGGGTATGCTGAGCTTGTAAGCGGCTGTTGATCGTCATCCATGCGGGTTTGCCCGACGGCCGGTGTATAAGCATGGGAAAAGTCATCTATTTCGTGGGATGGGTTTCTCATGTGGGCATCAGCAATGGGCGTGCCCTCCACTGCAGGAGGAACAGCCATAAAATCGTGTGCGCTGGGCGGCGGTCCGTATTGCCCACGAGAGACCTCTGCGCCATGGCTTTGCGCAGGGCCGTATAGTGTGTAGGTGTCAAGCACATGGTCTGCTGGGCCATGTGGCTGGTTGTAATGTGGTTGATTAAAGCCCGGCTGCGGTGTTACTGGCTCCTCCTCTTCCTGCCACGTTGGTAGAGGAGCAAATGCTGCACCGTGAGATCTTATGGGACTGAAGTTAGAGATTAGCTCATGCGCGCATAACTGCGAGGCTTATGATATCATGTTCAAGTCACTTACCTCATATATTCAGAGGTCGGCGCGGCGCTGGGCGTAGGACCAGGTCCTTGGCGCCTGTTCCGGTGTTTCGAAAACAGAAGACGGCAATAGCAATGGCTGCGGCAAGAACGGCGACACCAGCAATTGTGCCTCCAACAATTGCGCCAGTGCGATCAAAAGATGATGAGGTGGTCGCTGGTGCTTCAGTAGGCGCTGATGTACCTGAACTTGTGGCTGATCGGGTGGTTGATGTAGCAGCAGATGTCGACGAGGAAGAGGAAGAGCTCGAGGATGACGAAGAGCTGGTGGAGCTCGAGGAGCTTGAAGAGGAGCTACTGCTTGATGAGGACGAGAAACTCCTCGTGCCCGTGCTTGGGTTAATTGTAGTTGGCTCGGAAAGTGTTGTTGGCGTGGCAGTCAAGGCTACGGCGCTGGTGATAATCATCACATCCGTACCACTCAACATTGACTGGACAGTCGTTGCTAGGCTCGAAGATGTCCCACAGCCGAATTGAGAGACTCCTCCTCCAAAATCGTTTTTATAGCAAACATCGGATCCGGCGCATGTGTAGACATATGGATTGTCCTCTGTTTGAGGGCCACTATTGAAATCGACGCAGCCGGTAAAGACTCCCGCTGTACAAGCGCCTCCGTTGGGGCAGCATCTCATAACACTATGCTCCGTGTCCAACACGCAATGCGACCCGGCCGAGCATGTTGCTGGTAAATCCCCGATATAACCACATATTGTATTCTCCTCCTGCCTGCGCAATAGTTCAAAAGGCGAGAGCGGTGCCTCTGTAGGTATCGGCGGCCAGGCGACAATGTGCTGCAACTCGTGGTGTTGTACAGTGGTGGTTTGTTGCGGTAGCGCATGCGCATCGGTTAGGCCCAGGACTGTTGAGAAGACCAGGATCAAGGTTGCGGGTGGCAGCCGGAACATGAGGTTGTGGAGAAGCAATTGTTTATACATGACTCTGTCGCGCACAAGAGCGAGAGCCTATATGAACAACAGTATCTCGGTATAGTCGCGACAGAAGCAAATCGTCCAGGAAGAGGCAATTGAATGCATCACCAGGGGAATGGTAAATTAAAAAACAAAGCAAATTTGGGTAAAATTGGTTGGAAGGGGGATTTCGAGTGGGAGGAGGAGGAAGAAGAGGGAAAAGAGGCGAAGTTTTCCAAGGTTTGTTCCTTCCCGACCGGGGGTCCAAAGCTACCTATGCAAGACTACGGGTAGTGTCGTGGTTTTTACAGTGTACCGAGCCAAGCACTAATAGTACCCAGACTCTCACTACTACAACGCTGCTGTGCCAATGTGCATGGGCTTGGCCTGCTTGGGTGTCACAAGTGGAGAGGCTGAGAGAGAGGCGGTAGAACGGAACGGGAGGAGATGGGATTGACAAGAATTGGGTGACGGTATTCTTACTTCCAAGCCTGCCTGCCTTCCTTGACGAATTTAATGCATTTCCTCCTCTGTGCCATCCATCTACAGTGCCGTGTAATCTGTACCACTAATACCAAAAGGTCCTATCCAATCCTCAGCCCCGGGGACCTTTGCCCGCTACCCAATAATCAGGCTCCCGACGATGTCGAAATGACATGACTCCGTCCCCTTTGACTGTTTTGAAAGTAGCAGGCAATGGATTCCTTCCGATCAGTCTGCCAGACTTTGCCGGGTCTACTCTAAACCTCGTATCGACGACACAAACAAGAACGTAAATTAACAGTAAAGGGAACTCGAGCCATGTGACCCGCCACTCTAAATTATAGCAGAGAGTTGGCCCCCCTAGGCTGATGCTACATTACGCTTGGCATGAGGCAGGCAAGCATGGCAAGGCAGGATTACCTCGACACATGCTTGTCATGTCATATAGCAGTAACAAACTTCAACGTTGTTCGTCCGTCGGGCATCGGTCCCGCATGGACATATGCAACTCAAAAAGAAGACAACCAACAATTAATTGCTTGCCCCTCCTCGCAAGTTGAACTCTCTATGGGAAATAAGCCCAGGCAGGGTCTTACTCCTCCCCTCCAAGGCCCTCCGCCCAACTGCTGCCGCCCATGACGAACATCGATCAGTGCTTACCCCTAGCAAGCTAGCAGCGGGCCCTGCAAGCCAAGGCGGGGGGTCTGCATACTAGCGAATCAAGACTCGCATCGTCAGCTGCACGTCGCTTGTTGTTAAAAATGGCAACAACTTAAAAAAACCACACAGACACAGACACACTCGTTTTGCGGCTGTGCTCAATAAGCTGCCTCTCTCACATCTGAGTGTAACCCGCCACTGCAGCTGGTCTGCTGTAAATATATGTATGTGGTGCAGACGTGCTTCCAAATGCAAAAGGGAAGGGCTATATTTACTATTCTGTCAGATATGTAAAAGTCTATCATTGGAAGTTTAACACAATTCTACTCTGGTAACGCAGGTCGAAATGGTATTCAGGAACACACACTCTCTCTCACACACACGCGCGGTCAAGACTCGGCGGCGGTTAAGAGTAAGCAGGGGTTCACCGAGATGCTCCGCAGTCCGCACTACTACCCGCCCGACATGGTGTCGTCGGTCATTGAGTCGGTAATCAGTATAGTATCACCGGTCCCTTACATCCAAAAGCACCTTTCGCGTGGAATCAAAGAAGCCTACATGCGTTTGTGCCAACGAAGTGATGGCCGGACATGCCCATCAACTACTGACTGCTTTCCACTTCGAGAGGCGTACAACAACTTTGCTGTCGACCGGAAAGGTCCGCGATTGAGTCGGTTGACTGATAAGCGTGCAGTGCACCATGCTAATGGCTGACCTGGCTAGAATCAACTTGGTAAAATGAGCGGACAGGCAAATCCGCGTTTGTTGTATAATCTGTTCGCACATGCCCATTCGTTACAACACAGTCAAAGTATTCTGTGAAGAATATAACATGTTGCTAGACGGAAGATCTTCGTTTACATCGCTCGTTGGGGAAAACTCGAACATTGGTACCTGGAAGACTACCATGTTTGTAAAGGCGCGATACTCGGCGATACAAGGTATGCAAGATCAGCTTATCACATCTGCTGTTGATGGGAGTCTGAGACTCCAAGTTCTTTGAGTGATACAAAATTGTGCCAGAAATTTGATTAAAGAATTCTCATCGAGAAAAGCTTTCGACTTCTACTCTTTACGAGCAATCGTCAAGCTTTTGACAATTTCAAATCAATCACCTAGCCATACACAATTGCCGATCGCCCACATTTCACTGAACGAGGTCTAAATGAAAGCTCTGCTGTGTGGGGGAAGGGTCTTGTGATGAATGATTGGATGGCGGATTATTCCTCAGGTTTTCAGCTGAATGTTCCGTACTGCGCATCGCTCAGGCATTCAGTCATGCTATTTCAGCCTCACACGAGCAAGAAAATGGTTTCTTCTAGTTTTGAACCCTTCAAGCAGCTTCCAGAAGTATGCCAAGCGCCAGAGGTTCGCAATGGAACCGCTCAGTGCGCTCTCCTTCGCTTGTAATATCTTGGATTTGATTGAACACGCTTATAGAGGCGCAAAAGTTGTGAAGGAAATTTACAATGCGCCCGACGGCCAACATGCTCAACATGAACAGCTCGGACACACCCTCGATGATATGAAGGAAGTGTGGGAACAGCTGGAACATGACAACAATCAAGGCTCGATACTTCACGACGGTGTCCATTTTCAAGAAGCGGCTCGAAAGAGTCAAGAGGCCGCCAACGCATTGCGCGTTATTCTTGATGAGTGCAAATCCAAAAAGCCCGGAAGCCTTCGTCACGCTGCGGCAGCATTTGTGCGGTCTTTGGCCAAAGGAAGCCAGATTGAACAACAGCTGCTCATGTTGGGTCAATGTCGAGAAGCACTCAAGTTGCATATTATCACTAGTACTCAGTACGTTGCTGAATCTCTCATCTGAGGCAAGTTCGTCGCGGGCCTTAATTTGCTGATTCTGTTTGAATAGCCATGAAGTGGGAGGGCTGGTGAAGAGCCTGAAGCGAGTCGATAGTGGCCAGCAGAAGATACTAGGTAATCTTCAAGCACTTCTCGACAAGCTTTCTGACAATGACGGCCCGAATCTCTCTTCGCATCTTGGCAAAATAAAGAAGATTTCAAACCAAGCTGTCGCGCGTTTCAATGCCCACAGAATTATGCAAAGTCTAGATGTCTCGCATACGCGTTACGACGAGGTGATCGATGCATCTCCGCATACATACAGATGGATCTACAACGATAGGCCTGGTGAGATAAAGGCGAATACACCGAGACTATCAGACGAGGCAGTTCAGGCGAGAACAGATTTGCAGACCTGGCTACAAGCTGGAAGTGGTGTATTCCATATTGCGGGGAAGCCCGGCTCCGGCAAATCGACGCTCATGAAGTTCCTCGTGAAAAGTGACGGAACTGAGAAGCTTCTGAAGAAGTGGGCGCCCTCTGAAGAACTTGTTGTACTAGAATTTTTCTTCTGGAAACCTGGCAGCCCGAGCCAAAACACATTGCGCGGACTGAAACGGAGTATCGTGGCGCAGATACTCAAGAATGTCCCTGAGCTTTCGGAACATTTGTTTCCTGACTGCTATCAAGCTGAACTCGGGTTAGACCTGCTCGAGAAACCCATCGTCGACTCCTCCGACGTTCAGTTGGCCTTTGAACGCCTCCTCGGACCCCAAAGCATCTCAAAATTGAGGCAGTATAAGATTTGCCTCTTTCTTGATGGGCTAGACGAATTCAATGAGTCGGCCGAAAGAATCAACCACGCCTCTTTGGTCAGTCAAATCATGGAATGGGTGGATGCGTCTGACGGACACGTCAAGGCCGTTCTATCGAGTCGGCAACTGCCAGCATTTGAAAACATTACAGCTGTATGCAGAATCAGATTGCAGGACATTACCAGAAATGATATCATCAACTATGTCGAAGGCACCCTAGATGTCAACACAAACTTCAAGAGACTTCAAGCTCAAGATTCACAAGGGTGTCAGCGAATGATACAGGAGCTTGCCGATCGTGCTGACGGTGTATTTCTCTGGGTTTCATTGGTCCTCCAATCCATAGAAGACGGGTTGGGAAATCTGGATCCCCTGCCCAAGCTTCGAACGAGGATCAAAAAGACGCCACAGGAACTCGGAGACCTGTTTGATCAAATTCTTCTCAAGATAGACCATGGGCCTTATCGCAAGGAGGTCTATCTTCTCTTGGCGATTGCATCAACCGAAACATGGGCCGGGCAACCACCGCGAGAAGTGGCCCCAGAGGGACGAGACAATGACTATCCGTTCATTTCACTGCTCGCAGCTGGCTGTTTATTTGATGAGATGGACTCTGGACTGACAATCGAATCAATAACACGAAGAGCTATCGAAGGATACCCAAATGAGAAATTTGATGATTCTGCCCTCATAACGTCCAGAACAAGGCTCTCAGGTCGCTGCTTAGGTCTTCTCGAGGTAATCGAGCACGAGAATGGCCAATTTGTCAAGTTTCTTCACAGGTCCATCCCCGAGCATCTTGAAAACCACATTTCAAAGCAGCTTCGGGAACTTCATATTTACGAAGTCGATATTTTGAACGTAATGGCGTGCATGATCGCTATGGAGCTGCGTTTTTCAAGGTTTGTTACCGGCTTTGACTATGTCGGACTTCCAGAACTGACGTTGCAGATAGCGTCGAACACAAGTCTCTTCTCACAAAACGGAATAGGAAATACTTTTCACCCCATCGGGAGCAGACTACGTGTCACGTTGGGTACTTGATACACTGGGCAACGGTAGCAAGTATCAATTTCCAAGTGAAACTGGAAGATACGACTTTCCAGTTGCTCAGCTCCATAGATCGAGCAATTCTCGATGATCGGCTATTCTCTCACCCCCAGGATGAACACGATAGCCTTTTCAGGGGAATCGCTGAGACATGCCCGACTACACTCGCTCATGCATGCTATTTTGGTCTGGGCCAGTATGTCCAGTGGGCTTTGGCTCGTGACCTCGAAAAAAAATCCATCAAAGAGATTTCGGCTTTGCTTCTATTTAACACATACGCTGGTTATTTGAGACAACTTGATTGCTCGACCATCTTTCAGATACTCTTTGACCACGGAATTTCGGCCAATTGTAGCGTTTCACATCATGGGAATGAAGTCAAGATTTTTGATAGAATGTGGCTTTGGATAATAGGTATTTCGCTTTCATTCACGGAAAGTTTCTCCCCATCCAGACTCGTGAGTGTTACACCACCCCCGTCAGCGATCTGGTCCATCATTGAAACATTTCTTACCCATGGCGCCCGGCCGGCATGGTTCGTTACCTGGAGACCAACGAAAGACGGGACGCAGAGGAAGCAGCTGCGTGAGATTCTGGAAGTGGACATGGAGATGTACGCCCATGGCAGCTTCACTGGTCCATCTTTCGGACAGTTTGATATTTATTCAGAAACGACGGGAATGGAAGTAGTCAGGGAAAGAAGTGGAAGATTTGGAAGTCTGGAGCTGTCTCCAAGCAATCAACGCCTGTTGAGGGACCTTCTGGATAAATATGAGAATACACCAAGCTCTGAAGAAAGTTTTCCTATCACTATTCGTTTCGAGGATTTGCTCAAACATTTTTCGCCACATAACAGCGAATATATGTGTTCGCTTCTCCGGCAGCAACCTCCCAATGAGCAGACCACGTCGGAGAAGGACAACGAAAAGGGCACGGCAACAATACATGATCAAATGCAGACTCGGGATGGCACAAGAATCGGATGGCAGCCAAGAGTAATTTTGGGTAAGCTTCCACCCAGCACGCTGTACGTACAAATGTTCGGACTAACGAAAATCAGTGGCGTGTCTCGTTGTCATCTTTGGAATACTGGGCAAGCTGGGTCGAGAGTATATATGAAGAGTGTCATTTGATGATCCTACGTTGGTGCGGTGGCTACCATTCTGACCTCGGTATATGGTCCAGTATCTCGTTTCCATTCACTGCCAGCTTCCAGTCACCTATGCATACTACTGCGCTGTCTCAATCAACACCTTGAGTCATAGTCAATTGTACCGAACTGCCATAACTCGCCATCTCTTCTAATGACTTTCATTTTGTTGGTCGTATCGTTAGTCATCATAATTATCTTATTACGTTGGTTGTTCCCTGGCACCAAGACACGAAATCGAGGACTTGCCCTTTTGTACTACAGACATCGTTCAATGCGCCATTGCTGGGAGGATGCGGCGCATTCATTTGCTCGCATTTACAAAGGTTGCAGCATAGTGAAGTATGAATGCTAATGGCCAGGTTCACTTGGTTACGCATGTGCCTGTTGTTCTTCCCTCGTTGTCAAGCAGAGCCAGAGAATGCGACGGCACTATCAGAAATTCCCACGCACCTAGCACGACAGAATAATTTCCCTTGATTCTACCTTTGCTACACTGTTTGGCTTCAGATGTTGCCGTCTAATATGACATGCTTATACCTGTGTCTGCTTTTGCCAACAGGCATTGACAAGCTATGTCAGCATCCCAGGGCCGTGTACCGTGATGACTTAAACTCTAGTGATTTTCCGAAGTGCTTGGCATTGGTCAAGGCATTTCTTCAACATATCTACACTGTCCGCCATCTGTGTCAACTAATTCTCCTTCGTTATGCTGGAATAGACTCAGAACAAGCGCATACTATCAACCTGTCACCGAAAACTCCGTCTATAGCAAGGAGTGCGCAGAAATACATGCCAATACCTCCACTCAGACCACTTTGCATATCTTGTTGCGACCGTGATTTACTGTCGCCGATACTCGTGACGACGTGCTGTCTGTTGAACCTGTGGTTAAGTCCTCCCAGAGCACACTTGGCGCATTATCGCGTTGAGCCGCAAAGGGTCCCATATTCTGTTAATATACATGCTTTGTCTGGTTCGAACGGCCGCCTGTAATTTATGGTGCCGCGTCTGTGCCGTCATCTTCGTGGCGCTTATTGTCGTCCATGTCCTCTTCATCGTTGCGAGAACGAGGCGTACCTGGCACTGGTTAATTCGCCGACCTTGCTGGATAGGCGCCGCCTGGAGATTCGCCTCGAGCCATCCCAGAAACAATGCGAGCTTGGTCTATTTCGGACATTCGATTGCTCTGCTGCCACTCTTCCCAGTCGAAGTCTTCCTCCATATTGACGTCCACATCCGGTGCTCTCAGTCCCGGTACCAATTTACCATCCATAGGTGTGAGGATAGCATTGATCGACATATTTGATCCGCTCATCGTATTTTGCACCTGTGGCTGCTGCTGAGCATCACCATAGCCCTGCCCGAGGTCTATAGCCTGTGTTGGAAGTAAAATCATCTGGTCATCCAGTAGCTTGACATCGTCCGTTGTAGCTGGTAAGACAAATTCATCTGAGTAAGTAGGTCTAAAACCTCTGCGGGGGAATAGCTGATAATCTTCAGACTTATAATTGTCGCTGGTTTCAAAACCTTCGTCCCATTCGCCGTTATGTGGTAGTAACCTCGGCGATACTTCGCGCAAGAATTCTCTTGATGTTGGAGACCCTATACGACTAACTGCCATAGATCTTCTCGCATGCTCGTCACCTCTCTGTATCGTATTCTTTCGAAGTCGCTTGGGAATCGGCTCCATTCCAGGACCTGGATGCATTTTCCGCTTGTGATTCTTCAGGCTTGTCTCTGTGGGAAAGCCGACATCATTGTATGAGCAATTTTCGTCATAGCATCGCAAATTTTGCGTATGACGTGCTTGGTGAGAAGACAGTTGACGTTGGGAAGGGTATCCACGAAGCATACGATCGCAGCCTGGCCAATCACAGACAAATGCACTGGGGCCGTAGTCCTCTTTGAAAGCGATCAAATCGTATTGCTCAACACCATGGATCGAACTCTGCTCGATGACATGGCGGACTGTGCGGTGATAATCCTGGAGCCTTGCAGAGTGAGCATCAACTGTACTTGTGACCGTTTGTTCTAGACCCAAAGTCAGCAACATCATATCAAGGATAGGTGGATCGTGTTTACCCACCTTGAGTCATTGGTTGTTTTTCCTGATTGTTGATGATGTGTGTAATGATCGTGGTTTCATCAGCGTCAAGATACTTATGCAAGAGTTGGAAATTCTCGTCGGCCACTGTATAAACCTCATAAAAGTCCGACAGCCTCATCAGCTTTTGACACAATTGCTTTAGACTCTTGACTACTGCAGCGGAGAAGCTCGTTTCCACCTGTTCCGAGTGTGTAAGAAATTCGAGGAGATGCTGGGTCCAGTACTGATTTGAGTATGGGAGCAGACCGTAAAGGCCGTTTGCAATGTCAATCATGGGTATACTCGTCGAACCAGAGGTTTGCGTGGGCTCAAGAGCTTGATCAAGCTGGCAGATACATGCGAAAGTGACAGATGCTATGGCTTCGGGTATGGACATGAAAGAATTGGGTCCGTTCTCGAATAGAAACCTAGGCCTTAACTTAGCTCTCGATGCTAGTAGAATGTGAGACTGAGAGCCCTACTGTGGTACTGTTGAGTGAACAAAAACTAACGTATTCCCTGGGCCATCTTCAATCAGAGGTTTGCATATGTCAGTCGCGTTTGGGAATGGTCGAGTGTCACGTGAAATTCGCTGTGTGTTTTCATCTAGCATCATTCCGATGCGAACTTCACACTTCAACATTGGTTGTCGCCCCTTGTGGCATCTTAGCCAAGCGAATATCCTTTTGATCCTTGGGATAGAGTTCGCCGAGTACTGATTGCAGATGTTGTTCAAGAGCTTTTGGTATCTGTTGTGAGCACTGTCAGCAAAAACAATGTCAAATGAGCTTGGACGAAAACTCACACTTCGGCTAGAGACCTTGGGAGCGAGGAAATCTGTTGTTGCAACTCCTGCATACTTGCAGACATCCTGAGGAGACTCATGACCAAGCTAACCCAGAGAAACATGCCTGTGATGAGATTTAAGTAGGCAATTATTTCAAGTAGAATAAGACAATACGAACCTTCAGATTTGTTCAAGATGTCATTTTTCAATTTCTCCATCACTTCGTCTGGAATAGTGCCGTCTTGGTCATCATTCAACTCCTGAAGGGATCCTTTCACCATCATAGCGTGATCTTTGCGTGTTGCTTCTGCCTCCTCACTGAGGCACAGTCTCGGTTTCTTCGATAGCGGAGCAGAGATGCTCGGCAAATCTTGGCTCACGAGCAGTAATCTGAGCCCGGTACAAGTGGTTGGAAGTAATAACAGATTCTTGATGAGATGTCGGTGTTCCGATTGTGGGACCTCATCAATTCCATCAACGATAACTTGAATATCTTGGAATCGGGATACTAGTTGCGGTAAAATTCTCTTCATGACGTCCGAAGAGGGTCTTTGGGCTTTGCCCAAGCACTCATCGTACACATAGGGTACCAAATCTGGAGCCATACGAATGATTTGTCAGCAAACAGTACGCAGAACTTGGGTGACAACGTCCATGGGCGATGTGTTGTAGTCGCAAAAGAAGAAGCATACTCGACGGCTTGGATCAGTCCGAAGGAATCGTATGAGCATGGAGCTCAGGATAGATTTTCCGCTTCCTGGTTTTCCATTCAACCAGAGCACAGGGGTGCCTCTAGTTCTTTGTAGCCATGCCCGTATCTTCCCAGACTGCAAGAGCCACTGGCACGTTCCGTCATAGCATTTACTTGCATTCATATCCAGTTTTGCCTCTTGGATGTCATCCTCGATCCCTAGCCAATTCATGATGGCCTGGAATTGTTGTGTCTGCCACCTCTTCTCTTCTGCTGCGGCATCTACGGCCGCTTTGGATCTTTGCTCGGCAGTCTTCATAATATCCAGCGCAACTGCTTCGCGGTCGATCTGTTTGCTTGATTGCTCTATGCTATCCAACAAGCTCGAGAAACGATGTTCAAACCGACCCCAGGCAGACGAAAAGAAGACAATCCACCCTATCGATGGTCAGTGCTTCGTATACAACGTTAAATACCACAGATTTCCAGGTACCTGGCTTCTTGATCATGGAATACGCTTTCCGATGAAATTCGAGGACATCCTCGAAGAGATACGCGACCATTTGCTGAAAAGCATGGTCGTCTGGAAATGCTTCGGCGTATCGAGACAATCTTGGCATATGTGTTCCAATGTTACCGTATGCCATCAGTAATTTGTCCAGGACATGGGCATGGTCTCGAGCAGACTACCTGCGCTGTTATTTATGAAGTGCATTGTGGAACTCTCATCTCCCCACTAACCTGTATGATGAACTTCACCGGGGCCTGGCGTTTTGGTAAGCAGCTGCAAGACAAATAAGCAAGAATGAGAATCAACCATACCCAGATCCACGGTAAGTATGGTGTACCATTGCAAACCACTTCAACAACTTGTGAGAATCGCTCCGCAGCACCCAAGAATGGTGCAATCCTGTCAAAGTTTCGTAAGGATTGTCGAGCGGCCAAGTGCCTTTCAATCTGTCCAAGAGCGAGCTTGACCTCATCTATACTTGCGGTTGAAAGTATTTCGCTTGCATCTTCTGGTGAAATTTCTTTGCGAAAACGATCGCACGCCCTTTCGATGAGTCTTTGTGCCATAGCCTTGCAGGGTCAGGAGCCGCAAGAAAGCGCCGCTGAAAGGTCACCGTAAAACCAGTGACAAACCGCGAAGGTTGTGGAAATCGGCATGTAATTCGCCGTGAAGACGAAAAACGAGATTATCAATCCTGCTGTGAATCTTGCAGATGTTCATGGATGTTAATCGTTGCATTGATGAGCGGGGGAAAAAGTGGTGAGATAGTACAAGGCTTCCAGGTTCTTTCACTATTTTACACATTAGCTGTGAGTGATAAAATCATTAGTACATCAAGAAAAGGGCCTCATTAGTAGACCCCGCATGTGTGTCAAATTGGGCCGCGACTCGTTAACTGCCGGGCAGATCGATGGGCGAATTAAGCAGCTGAGTTCACCTTGCTGCGCCTCTCTATGCGGGCTGAACGGCTGCACTCCCGGCCAGTAAATAAGCATGTGTGCGTTGTATTACAGATGGAAAGCACCACAATCAGCCTCACTGTTCGTGACGACAAGCAAAGTTTTTCATCCCTTCAATACCAACATCGCAAAGGTCTCGACGAAATCTCAATTTTGACAGTCTTCTTGCGCTGCAAAATGAATGAACCGGACGCCAAACGACTAAAACAGTATCACACGAATAATCATCACAATCATTTTGTTCAGAACTCAAATTGGTACTGTCCCGAAACCGCAACGCTTCAACCACCTGTACAGCCTTACGATGCTTTTGGCGCTTTTCCACTGTTGCCAACACCAAATGGGTGGCTGTTTGGAGATGTAGCAGTTCCAGAAAGCTCAAACTGGTCCCACCCCGAAACCACACCACTACAGCCATCTCTACAGCCTTATGACGTTTTCGACCCTTTGCCATCATTCTCAACGCCGCGCGAAATGCTGATCGAAGATGGAGATCGTCCAAAAGGCTCAGACATTGTATCCAGCAACTGCTTCATTTGCTTTGGAATGGTGAGCTTTCTTACGGCTTTACGTGGATACCATATTTAATTTATTTTAGCTGGTTTTTTCTATCACTCGAATCCATCCAACATCTTTGGTAGGAATAGGAGCAGTACGACTTGGCGAAAGTGGGCAGCTATGGGCCGATTCAGTTGTTGCTACCCTATCCACAAGAGATACGGAGCTGCTAGAGCTGCTCTACAGGGAGAATTTCGACCTAGAAATCAATGTCGCAGCAAATACGTTGCCCATGGGAAGACAGGGTCCGCAGTCGTCTCACTTTGCCCACGTTATTCTATATGGACCGGAAGATCTAGGAACGGATCTCAAAGACGTTTTGAACAGCACCAGCTTTTTTCTGCAAGATCCCGTAGGGGCAAGCCGCGATGTCGTATACTTCAATCCACAGCGACTATTCAACCCTGAAGAAGCCCGGACATATAACTTGTCGGCTCGGGAAGAGCTGGCCGTGGAGCAGGAGGAAGCTGAAATGATTGATGTTCTTGCACAATTCACCACCCAAGTCGACCTTGCACCGACAGAGGGGTCAAGTCATCTCTTGACACCACTTCAGCTGTAAGTTTGCACAGTAAACGTGGGGTTTCATGAGATCTAATAGTTTCTAGGCATCAAAAGCAGGCTCTGACATTTATGCGAAATCGTGAAGCGGGATGGAATCTAATGAGTGTCCGTACAGATCTTTGGTCATTGAAAAAGAAACTCAATGGGGACATTGGGTAAGTACATGCAGATTATTGCGTTGCTCGCATGAATATCACTGATCGAAGTGATTTCAGGTATATCAATAACATAGACAAGTCTTTCCATTTTCAACAGCCACCGTCCTTCCGTGGCGGCATTCTCGCCGACAACATGGGGTCTGGCAAGTCTCTCAGCATGATCGCGTTAATTGCACACGACATGACACATAGAGCTGTCGAAGGGGACATTATTCCTCCATTACAACATAAACCATCCTATATCAAAACAACCCTTCTAATCATGCCACCATCGTGTAAGTCTCCAGACGCTGAACACAGACGATTCGGGCTCACAAGATTCTAGTGCTACAGAATTGGCAGCATGAGCTCATCAAGTGAGTCTTAGTTTTGATTCTCAACCATTGGCCGTTTGACCTGATTTTGATAGGCACCTCGGATCTATGAATTGCAAATGGCGTTGCCACCACGGCCCATCAAAAATAACAAATGCGCAAGACCTGGAAACGCTAGACATTGTGTTGGTCACCTATCCCACACTCGCTACTGAGTGGCGCACAAATCGACAAAGAAGCATTCTGTTCACCACACATTGGAACAGGGTAATCATTGATGAAGGTCTGTTCAGTAATTGAAATTATTCAGCAGCCAATGATTAACGTCCAATAGCTCATTCTATCAAAGACCCATCGGCTGTCACCACGCAGGCAGTATGTGACATCAATTCATCCTCTCGTTGGGCTGTTACCGGGACTCCCATACAAAACAACTTGTGCGATCTTCAGAGCCTGCTCAAATTTCTTCAAATTCATCCATATGACGACAAAGACACCTTTGATGACCATTTCACGAGCTTGTGGAGGAGTGGCGAGGGGGTTCTTGCAACGAACCGCCTAAAGCAACTCCTACGTTACATCATGCTCCGAAGATCTGGCGACCATATTGTATTACCAGATCGGGTGGATCTGAAAATGTATATCAGCTTCAATGAGCAAGAAATGCAAATGTATCATGAAGCAAAGGAAAAGGCTTTGGAATTTATCAACGACGTTTTAAACAACCAAAACGTCAAAGGAGGATACAAGAACGCAATCCACAAGATCAATCATCTCCGTTTGATTTGCAATCACGGCCTATGGCAGCCGAATGGCGGTTGTGTAGAACGTAAGTTGGAGACAGAAGGAGACAGTGCGGTGGAGTGGTGGTCAAGCACTGCCGCACACAAGGCGCTCGGTCAATTTTCGTCCATGGGAATACCCATGACATGCATCGAATGCAACAGCCTCGTCAACGTCAACATGCCTAATTTCGATGCCCGGCTGCTTGAGCCTATGCCATCAGTCAAGGTCCATCTCACCAGGTGCCTTCAGCTGTGGTGCACACCATGTTATAGTCTGAGAGAGACTCATCCGCAGCCCTTTGCACTCTGTAATTGCGATACGGAATGTCCTATAGCCACTGTGCAATTAGACGCCCTCAGTCGCTCGCCCAGCCCCTTTACGGTCGATGTCAATAGACACCACGGACTGCAAGACTATCCGACCAAGATTCGCGCCTTATTGGATGATGTGCAGCGGATCCCAACAAGCACTAAAAGGTGAGCTCTCCCACTGTCACTTAATCAAGCCTTCAACTCATCATATTAGCATTGTTTTCTCGTTTTGGAAAACTACCCTCGACATTGCTCGCACTGCTCTGAACGAAGCCGGAATTGCCTGTGTTCAAATTGACGGAAAGGTCAAGCCAAAGGATCGCAAGGCAATCTTTGAGAAGTTTCAAACTGATGACACCACTCGAATATTATTGCTGTCGCTTTCGTGTGGCGCAGTAGGGTGAGTACCACCGCTCTTGAAATTGACACATTCAAGCCAGGATGAGCGATGACTGACATGATATGCAGATTGACATTAACAGCTGCATCGCGAGTGTATCTCATGGAGCCGCAGTGGAATCCGTCGCTAGAAGAGCAGGCACTTGCTCGTGTCTACAGAATCGGACAGACACAAAATGTTACAACCATTCGATTCTTGATGAAGGACTCAATCGAGAAGGTAAGGATACACTCACAGAGAGCGAAACGCGCAATAGAGCCATCGCTAACGTTATTTATATAGTATGTGACGGACATACAAGACAAGAAGAAGGATCTCATCAGTATCTTATTGTCGGCACGTTCGCAAGTGTCCCACCAACGGCTGCAGGAGTTGCGGGATTGGCTCAAGTGAAAATTTGGCACATCTGCTTGGTTTTCCTTGTGCCATTTTTCTGTGTTCTTGGCTGCTTGAAACGAGCATCCTGTCGTTTCAATACTCGAGGTCGCATAGGTACTGGTGTTATAAAGTAAAGCTGTGAATACACGTATGGCGACAGCATGAATGTGTGCATGTCTGACATGCACAAGCTCCCTTGTCAATAATGCGGCAATCATGCCACCCAGTCGTAATAGTCGCTTGTCGTTCGTTATCGGCTTCTTGGGCGGCGGAGGTCTTCATGGAGGGGCGTCGCGTATGCCCGCCTGCCATTTTGATTGACAACAACCGCAATGAAGAGCTTGTGGGAATAGTCCTAGTTCCTTGATTGAGGCTTTTGGAACAAGTCACCAGCAAAATGGGCACCCGGCGATGCTGCCTTGAACCGTATAGCCGCAGTTGGTGCCGCCAATAGTCTACTATTCATTTGGACTCTGGGCCCATCAAGCCCGGGGCCTGTAATCCCTGAAGACCCAGTACATACGAGTGCAGAGCATCAGGTGGGCGAAAGATACTCTCTCTCGCAGCGCTTTGTTCTCCGCAGAGTCGCTGGTTGTCACTCCAATGAATATCTTAATATGATCGGTCGAGTATAAATAGAATGATAATAAGAGCTTTCTATATCATATAGTTACTTTGAGGAGCGGCCGCGTTCCAGGGCTTAAGGATGGCACAGCCCCGCTGCTGCAAGTGGGTATCACTTCATCCTTCGACAGGGGCATCACAAGCTTTTTTAAATCCCCATGTAGGCCCTCTTAGAATAGCTACAGACCTGCCTAAGTCTTGTCCCCAGATCGCTGGAGTATATCACTACGCCAAGGTCCATTTCCAAGCACGGCTCTATCATTAGTATTTCCTGTAATGGTGCAAGTTGGACACTATCACGACTCGACATGCGCCTTCTCACTCTAGAAGACGGCAATCTGCGCCTAACCACATTCTATGGCGACTTTCCTCAATATGCCATTCTATCACATACATGGGGCACCAACGAAGAGGAAGTCACATTCAAGGACCTGTGGGACGGTTCAGCGCAAAAGAAACAGGGCTATCGCAAGATCGAATTCTGTGCACGCCAAGCAGCCACGGATGGATTATCCCATTTCTGGATCGACACCTGCTGCATCGACAAATCAAACAGTACCGAGCTGTCGGAGGCTCTGAACTCCATGTATCGCTGGTATCGCGATGCTGCCAAATGTTATGTATACATGTCGGATGTCACCATGGGCGACAATCTGGAAGGTTCCGAGGGTCAGCCGTCTCAATCAACCTGGGAGACTGCATTTCGCGAGAGTCGATGGTTCACGCGATCGTGGACGCTCCAAGAACTCCTCGCGCCGAAGTCTGTCGAATTCTTCACAGCGGACGGACACCGCTTAGGCGACAAGGAGTCTCTTGATGACGAAATTCAGGAGTTGACCGATATTGCGGCGGCCGCCCTCCGAGGGCATGACCTGACAAAGTTCTCCGTCGAGGAGCGCATGGCGTGGGCGAGTCATCGACAGGCTACACGCGATGAAGATCATGCATATGCGCTGTTGGGAATATTTGATGTTTATATGCCGCCCATCTACGGCGAAGGGCGGCGGCATGCACTGCGACGTTTGCGCAAGGAAATTGAGGGTACGTCAAGAAGTCTTCTCCATATCGGGCTATGACGAAGTGCTAATATATATACAGAGAACGAAAAAGAAGAAGCCAGAATCTTTGCGACGGGCAAGAGACGCGATCGCAAAAACCAGCTCAAGTGCAACGATTTCCTCAACTCGGAGGAGATGCTCACATCGTCAAACGGAAGATTCACCTTTGAAAACCAGGGCGACGGCAATTTTGTCATCTACGACTTACATCAAGGCAGATTCCCTCTATGGGCCTCTGACACCATGGGCGGCGGCGGCGACCGCGTAATCGTCATGCAGGGCGACGGCAACCTCGTCATGATGTTTGCGTGGAACAAGTGGGCCATCTGGTCAACCGAGACGGCCGGTCGCGGCAACGAGAGCTCCGTCCTGGTCTTGCAGAATGATGGAAACGCCGTCATCTTGTCGGACGGCAAGGAGATTTGGCAGACCGGTACCGCGCAGAAACCCATCATCGAGCAGACGAGGCGTCTCCGAGTAGGCGATACTTTGGAACAGGCTCACGCTCTCTGCTCGGAAAACGAGCGATTCTGCCTTGTCATGCAGGAGGACTGCAACTTGGTCCTTTACGACAAGCAAGAAAACTTCAAAGTCTTGTGGGCTTCACACACTGTCCGAAATCTGGCGAAGTCTCCGGTTCTGCGACTGGATCCCAACGGGACTCTTGTTCTGTCCGATCAAGGCTACGATCAATGGAGAAGCGATAATACCGGAGAGGGAGATGAGACGTCGTATTTGGTGGTACAAGACGACGGCAATGTTGTCATATACTGTGGAGACGACGATGCCATCTGGGACACTGGCACATGGCTATGAATAGAAGACTATGAAAACCTCTATCAATACGCAGGAGTGTTCAAATTGCAGCATGAAATTATTGGTATCTCTGATTTCTACCAGAAAACCTCCATGCTCAACGCCACGATGACAGATCCCACTGTGGATCCGACCCAACTACAGTAGGTTTGCCCTGTATAAAGCCAGCAATATCCTTGCAGCGAGCCAGCCAAATGTCACCTGCGGCTCTCCTGTTTGCCAGGTATTTCAGCACCGTCTCGAGTGCCTCCAGTCGTTTCGGGTTGGTAGTCAGGAAGGGATGAAAGAGGAGGGACAGGAACGTGCCGTTCTCAATCACTTTGTCGACCTCTGCGATGTAGCGCGCAACTAAGACCTGCGGATCTTGCGGTTCCTGGGGATACTCGCCCTTCATGCGCCTTAGACCGGCAAAGGTCTCCATGTAGTAATACGCATCAACGGTAGCCCATTTGAAAGGCAGAACAGTGATCTGTTTTTGTGTATTTGTGCAGTCGACCTTGACACAAGCAGCCTCTTCGCCAGCCGGGCTGATGTATTGTAGGCCGTGGTCGATACACATTTCGAGTGTCTTGTCATTGATGATGCCCCCAGGAGGGCGGAACCCCGAATAAGTCTCGATCTTGTCGGTCCATTTGCTAATTCCATTTGACCCAAAGCTGCGTTCAAAATTCTGCCGTTCCTCACCCTCGTTCAATTTCGCCCACGGCTCGTGTTGCCAAGCGTGCCAACCAATTTCGTGTCCATTGGCAACAAGCTGGTCGACGATGAAATCTCCGTAGATGTCGAGATTCCAAGTTTCCACAAAATATGTGACGGAAATGTCGTATTTCTTGAGAAGAGCCAATATGGAAGGTATGGTATCTTTGACAGTATAATGCTGGCCCACAGGTTCTGATTCGGGCCAGAGTTTCCTCTGAAGGTCTGCGGCCTCGCCCATATTGTCGAGGGTTAACACAACGGCAGCACGTGCTCCGTTAGGCCACTTGTCGGGGCTTTTCTTGCTGTCCATGTTGATTTGACGCGACAAAGCTTCTGCTCACCGTACGATGACAGTTATGAAAGGAACAAGATTTACGAAAGCTGCCTGTGTTGAAATGTGACAATGCCTACACGTAAGATATTGGCTGAGACAACCTCAGTAACGAGCAAGCCGCTAACAAGAGGTGGGGAAGGGGGGAAGCTAAAGCCCCGTGCCCGTGTCCCTCCTCCCCTCGTTACGTCTCCCGAAACGTGCTGTAGCGTCCCACTACAACACCATGTGGGACAGGCTGTCATTGGATCTTACCACATTCTAGCCTATATGCCATCGACCATTATGCTGTATCCAGACAGGAATGATTGTATATAAACAAGTTCCATCACAGCTTGGACTTCGCACAAGAGTTCCAGTTTTATTCATTCACCGCCGATTCTACTCTTGATTGAGCTGAGCAGCAAATAGTATTTCTCCATATATATCCCCTAATCGTTCAATATAAAGGAGCGAAAGCCAGTAATTCATCAATCATATACTTCTTCCATAACGTTGCTTTACACTTAAAGTTGCCACATCCAATATGTCTCCTCCTACTGTACCTGTATTGAAGCCCCGTATTCCAGAGACAGATCCTCAGAAGGTATTCCACTACACGGATCTTCAAAGGTCAAAGCCGACGAGGGAGAATGATCCGTATGACTATCAGCCGGGCTGGGGTAACAGACACCAGTCCGAGGTGATTCCTGGCACCTTGCCCATTGCACAGAACAATCCTCAGGATCGTGGCTTTGGCCTTTACACTGAAGGCATCACATCGTCCAGTTTTGCGGCGCCACGTGCCATCAACTCCAGTACATACATGTACAGAGCTCGGCCATCAGCCGCCCATAGTAAGATACTCCCGAAGCGGATGCACCATTTTGAACTCCTCTTTTCACCTTCAGATGTCTAACATTTTTTGGAAAGATGGTTACCAGAATATTGACACCAAATCCCACATTGAGAATTGCTTTCTCTCCCTGAACCCAGCCGTCGAACCATTACCGCAACAAACAGAATGGTCCCCCTTTCCGCTCCCTCCAGACAACGAAAGCATCGACTTCACCAACGGGCTACACACACTATGCGGCAGCGGCGATCCCAACCTGCGACAGGGCATCGCCCTGTACGTGTACATGATCAACGCATCCATGGACGGCAAAGCATACTGCAATACCGACGGCGATTTCTTGGTGACGCCCCAGCTTGGCATCATCGACATACAGACGGAGATGGGCAACCTCTTCTTGCAGCCCGGTGAGATCTGCGTCATTCAACGCGGCGTGCGATTCAGAGTAGCCTTGGGGCCGGGGGTCACAGAGGCGCGCGGTCACATCGCCGAGGTCTGGGGTTCCGTGTGGGAGCTGCCTGACCTCGGGCCCCTGGGCGGCTATGGCCTGGCCAACCCGCGCGACTTTTTGTACCCGACTGCGCACATTGATGAGGAACTCCACCGGCCTTTCACTATTGTGGTCAAGAATAGTGGCAAGCACTATGCGATTCAGCAGGATCATAGTCCCTTCGATGTCGTGGCTTGGCATGGAAATTGCGTTCCCTACAAGGTATGTTCAGTCACAGTATTGACTTCCAATGTTGCCAATATACTAAACAGAACTTCATCCCAACAGTATGACTTGACCAAGTTTGTAGCACAAAACTCTGCCACAGTCGACCATACAGACCCAAGCATCAACACTGTGCTGACGGCCAAGTCTGTCGATCCACATCTGCCCCTGGCTGACTATTTGTGGTTTGGTCCGCGATGGGACGTCGCCAGTAACTCGTTCCGTCTCCCGTATTTTCATCGAAACAGTGCATCTGAGCTGTTGGCATGCATCTATGGTGCTGGCTTGGGACGCTCCGACGATTTCCTGCCAGGTGGCTGTAGCTACGAAGGTGGCCACACCCCACACGGAGGTTTCAGTGATGAGTACGTGACCGAGGTCAAGCTCCAAGAGAATGAGCCTCGCCGGATCCTGGAACGTAAGTTTAGCCAAACCGTGACCTTTATATGGGTCCTCGACACGCCTTCCCCTTGCTACTTTCTCATAACCTTGTTGCCTTTGCTGACCATGACAATAGATCAAATGACGATAATGGTCGAATCTTCTCGAACATTCCTCTTTACAGAGTACGCACGCAAAATTTGCGGCGTCATGCAAGCACAAGGAACAGATCCTAAGGCTTGGGACAAGCTTCCGGTGAGTGTTTTCCTCCTCATTGAAGTTGCACCTCTTCTTGCGTTGTTGCTTGCTAGTTGCTGACTTGATCACCGATTCTCAAGGATCGGTTCTCGGCACATCCACTTGCGAAGAAGCTACTTGCTCGGGTAGCTGAAGACAAGGCCAAAAGCAGAGCCGCGGCAGATTATTACCATTCTCTTGATCTTTGTGCACACACCGCCAAATAAGAATGGGTAGAGCCTTCAACGTTGCCCCTTGTAGCCTGGTTCTCGCAATAGCGACTTGAAAGTAGAGAACAATTACCAGGCGAGTGCGATTGATGGAAATACAGATCCAGGGACCGGGCGATTCCGACACTTGACTTTGGTGGTGACCCGAATTGTTCAAGTGATAGTAGTAATGATCAGCTATCGCTCATCAAAATCAAGTAAAGTGTCGCTCATGATCCTCAATATGTAACAATAACGCTTTGCCTTCCACTTGCCAATGTCCTCTAGCAGACTCGCAAACTCGTGAAGTACCATTTTGGCAGAATGATATCCGCCTGTACAGATAAAGCCAGAGAAGCTGACTGGGCCACCGTCTCTAATGAATTGCCGCACAGCTCTGGTTGATTTATCGATACTGGCAGCACCGGAGACTGCGATACTCGCTGGTGTTGAGGATTGTAACAATGACGGCGCGTCCAATCCAAATTCGTCACCGCGCAAGACGGACCAGTCGATATTGTGGAGAAATTCGTAGGGCTCGATCAACTGATTACCGTCGCTCTCAGTGACAAAGTTGCCACTCCGAGAACCTGTTGCTGGCTGCATCATGAACACATAAAGACCGAGAACCAGAGCTGCAGTGAACAGCGACGTCTCGGAATGGAGCATGGTCCCGTCCTTGATGCGCAGACGGCTCATGGCAGTATAGACACCAGCTGCATGGAGACACGCTCGCCGGGCTTGTGGTGTTGGACACCACGTTGCGATTGATTGTAGGGCGGCACGAGCACTGTCGGCACCACCCCGTCCTGCCGCAAGCTCGAAAATAGAGACTTGACAGTGTAGGTGCAGATTGAGAAAATGCCACAAGACGAGGCAATTCGGATTTTTGAGCTGCGAAGCTGTAATGTACTTTGCGTGAATCTCGTAAAGCATGTACCCGAGCTGTTTGCCTTGTTCTTCGAATGCCAGAATCTTCTGATCAATGACTGACGAGCGATTTTGGGGGCTTGCATATACTGGCATCCGGAAGCAAATCTCGTTAATACGGATCCAAACCGTAGAAAGGATACCCACAACACTAATTGGGGATGGATCACTCAAATCTGGTAGTTGTACTAGGAGAGGGTCATTTTGAACAAGTGCAGGGTTGTTGAAGATGCGACTGTCTTCACGAATGAGACGCCTCCATGTGCTCGCTGATTTACAGCGGAAGAGATTGGATGAGCACGGCATTTCGAGTCCCATACAGTTGGATGAGAGTTGCGGTTTTGAACTGATACTGTGCGACCACCATGCATCCAACACGGCCAGCACAGAAACTAGCCTATCCGGCACGAACATCATCAGCGACCCGAGAACAAAAGGACCAGTCGTGTAAACCCGGACAGAACTTACCGTTTTACGCTTTCCACACGAGCCCACGCTTTCCATAGGCTGTCGTCGAGTAAAATATCATTGGTTTGCGATAAATCGTTGGCTTGGATTCTTTTAAGAAGTTCCTCGAAAATCAATGAGCACCTTGGCTGGCGTGATAACAATAGACCAATAGTTTGGACCCGCTGTCCCAGCATTCCGTGTCAGCCTCAGGCCCGGTCACCGGTGAATGTGGGAGAAAGGGAAAAAGAAGGGTAAATATTGTCCGCTTTCATACCAACATTGCTTGTCTGTGTAGCATTTGAACCAGTGTTTCTTCCCGTAATGACTGCGTATGAGACTTGATTAGCGACCGAGCCTGCCAATGTGATATCTAAATCCACCCGAATAATGAAGAAGAAAAGGGAAACCATGATAAGAGCAAGAATTGCCAGGCCATACATTTATCGGGATCATCGACCAAGTGGCCAGGAGGATCGTGGCAGATATAAGCTTATGGACAAGCTCTAAAGGATTTCCTGGCTGAGGGCTGCATTGTGCTAGTTGTGTGGCACATTTCTCTGTTGCTGTCTATACATCGTGTTAGCTCGTGGCTAGTAACGTCGTTGTAAACTCAAATCGGGGTTGTGGTACTGGTAAATAAGCAAGTGTATGTTCCTTAGCTTCCCGTGACTCAAGCGTTGCAAGCCCCAGCAAGCACAGAGGGAAAAGTATTGAGTTTGACGTAGACCGGGCAGAGAATGTAGTACGATGTATAAATACTAATACGGCATGCGGTTGCCGGAATGCTGAATCCAGCCCGATATTTAGTAGTCGTGTAGTTGGGAAGCTTGATCCAGCGGGTCTGTCACTGAGAGTTCCGTCAAAGTCGCTTGTCATACACTCTTGCATCAAATGCAAGCGTTTATCTTCATCCAGCCCCCATTTCGATTCATCTTGATCGCCGACCGAAAGTGACGGGGATGATTTGGAGCTTGATGGATCCGTACATATATTGTCCCCGGGAAAGTCGATCACCTCAGACCACAGGCTGGATTGTACGGTGCATGCAGAGCTCTCGGCTGTCCTAATCGGCCACAGCCGGGCCACCTGACTGAAACGCTCAGCTGGAATGGTGCTGGCACGATCGGATGGCTGAAGGTTCGAATGATTCTTTGGGCTGTTACGACCATAGGGATACTCGAAATTGAATAACAGCGCGTCAGGCGAGAGGAAATCAAGGAAGTCAGTGGAAAGATGCTCATCTGCTGTGTGAGGACTGTCTGTTGGCCCATTAGCATAATTTTACATTCTATACTTACAAGAGCTGTAGTCGAGTACCTACCTGTCATGTCGATCTGGGGCTGCATCATGTTGCTACCATATTCGGTGTATGATACGCCCCCAGGCGGCTCTGTCCTGGTCACACCAGCGAGCGCTTCGTCCGGCACGGTTGAGGCTAGTATAGGTTTCTCTTTCTGTCTTTGCTGCCGCTTCTCTACTTCACGACTGAGCCCTGAAAACGAGGGCGCTGTCTGTGAGCTGCTCTCACTACCATGAAGTCCTCTTGACCACTGTGCAACATCATTGAGTTGGGCAGTGCTTGCCGACATCTCCATCTGCGAGCCATTTGATCCGCTCAACAATGCAGGGCATACTATCTGAGGGTCTCCAGGCACAAAGGTTGCCCCCGAGAGCCGAGTCTCGGAATGAGGGCGCTGTTCGAGGAGCGATTCCCTGCCGTCTACGCTCAAGCTGCCTTGGCCCCTTTGCTGCTCAGAGGCAGAATCTGTCTCTTGCCTGCGGTGAAGCCGGAGATGGCGCAACAGCACATCTCTGAACCAGGAATATCAGCCAATTTGGACTCGACTATAAAGAAAGTGGATACTCAGTGCTCACTTTCGTGAATATTGTCGGCCACATTTGGAACAGGTAAACGGCCTTTCACCCGTATCTGGTAGAAGTCCGATTAGCGAATGGGCATGCATTGAGTCTCATTAGCCCCACATACTTACGGGAGCGCTGGTGGCGGACAAGGTGTTCTGTCTTTTGGAACGTCCGACGGCAAAATGTGCAGGTTTGCATATTTCGGGGAGCGACGAGCGGTAGGCAGTCAGTACTTCGGGCGTGCACTTCGCGACATCTGACGTACGTGACAAAACCCCGGCCGTTGAGACCAGCGGCAGCGAAAGTCTGCAATGGATGATGAATTCGTGGCCAGGTGAGCGGAGCGCCTAGACCTGGGGTCAGTCACCTGGGGCCCCCGCTTACTGGGGAAGGATGCCAGTGCCGACCAGCCGCGGAATGGACCGCGAATGGAGCAAGAGAATTTCATGCATTGATGGCCCATTGAAGAACGCAGTTGGTCATGTCAATTGCTGAAAAAGAGAGCCCCAAATTCTACAAGGTTGCAAAGTTCCTGTTTTGATGTACTCATGTACTCATACACTCCACTATAGTCTCAAGGAAGGTGCGACACAAAGATGAACCTTGCACTAGACTAAGTATTAGGCAGGACTTCTTAGGCATCTTGCTCGCGGAGAGTTCGGCCAACAAAACACGTAGGAATCAATGATCGAAGCGTATAACATATTGCTTAATATCCAGCATCTCATTGGCCAGGGATACCTTACTGCTATTTCGGGAGTTGCCCACAACACTGTTGCATCACCTGGATGCCCCATGTGGGATTCCAAAAATCTCCGGAGAGCCGGTGGGACAGATCGGATGGCAGATGGGTGGGATAAGGTGGGACAGGTGGGACCGGGGCAAGCGGCTCCCGAGGCCATCACCTTGGCGGTTGGGAGATATGTCGGTGGTGGAAAATAGATCTTCAAGAGGAGAGAGAATGGAGACTTTGTTTATAGCAAGGATAAGAGGTTGAGCCAGACACTAGAAATGCTAGTTTTCACAGAGTTGCATCAGCTGGTGGTATTTCTTTCTTGTTCGCGGTTACTGGAACAATACTCTCAAAAAGCCGGTGTCCGCACTCAATACACAAACCAGCCGGTCTAGATTTCGAGCAATATGCCTGCTTCATTGGAGCACAACACACTGGGCGCCACGTTGCTTGGCTTAGAATTCGGTAATGTCTGGCAGTTTCGAGGCCTGCAATATGCAACTATCTCGGAAAGATTCGCGGCGCCGGGACCCCCAACCGCCTTGTCTGGTAGCGTCGACTGCACGTCCTATGGGTATGTGCGCAAGATCTTGACATCTTTCCCATCATAATCTCCATCTTGGGCAAGAGTATGAGCACTGAGACTTGTACTATAGTCCACGATGTCCGCAAAATCACATCGACTTCCGCCACTTGCTTCGCATTCCGCCGGATGAAGATATACCGGAGCAAGTTAAAGACGAATTTCAATGCCTCAATCTCGATGTTACTGGGCCGGCCTTTCCTGATGCTATGACTTCGAAACCTTCTTTACCAGTTCTCATTTGGATACATGGTAAGCTTGGCAAGACCCTGGATCATAATTGATTATCCGCGACTGATAAATATCGCCCGTAGGGGGTTCGCAAACTGTGTCGTTTGGCACAAGTTCAGCTAGAATTTGTGGTTAGTATAATCCTGAACTTCACTTACTCATATCATTTTCTGGACCTAATGAATATCTTGGCCGGCTCAGATCCGACGAACCTAATTGCTAGGTCAAACAAGATGTCAAAATCCATGATCGTGGTCACGATGAATTATCGATTGAATGCTTTCGCATTTGGTGATTGTAAAGGTGAAATCAATCTAGCACTGAAGGATCAGCGGATGGCCATTGACTTTGTCTCTTCGCATATTGCCGGTTTTGGTGGTGACCCTGTGAGTTGACCCAAATCCCAAGTTCCTTCTAATCGTCTCAACACATAGAAATCTTGTTACCCGATATTGAATCTGATCCATGCCGTGTAGAGCAATATTACTCTGGCAGGTGAGAGCGCTGGTGCTGTCTATTGTCACGCACACATGGCAATGGGCTCCCCAATACGACAATGCGTTCTTCAGTCCGGGTCTCTGTATCTCTCGCCTCCACAACCTCAAGTTAATGCGAAACTACTTGTGGACAGGCTGGAAGCAGCCGTGTCCAAACTTGGAAATTGGACAATGCGCAACGCTCCGGTCCAGAAACTACTAGATGCGCAAGCAGAACTCGGACTTGTGTCGTTCTACCTTCAAGCCGAGGATCAGCTTGAGGGATGGGAGACTAGACACGGGACAGTAGAGAGGCTTCTCATTGGCGACGTCGAATATGAGGTAAGTCCAGTCAACGATCAGCGCGTCGATGAGAGTTCAAGGCTGAATGATTCATCAGTCAGTTTTATGGCACAACGGGATGCAAGAGATGCCTGCACATCAGATTTGCGAGGCATTTCAACTTGCTGGGAATGCCAGCGCGGAGCTGTCCAAGTTGTATGGAATCGTAAAGGACCGGCCCGCAGCATGCAGATTTGGTTCATTGGACCTGCTCAATGATGCAAAATTCGTGCTTCCAGTCGAGGCGATGACGGAAACATGGCGACATGCGCAACGCCCCGTGTTCCGCTTCCTTGTGGACCAGCCAAATCCTTGGCAATCTTCGAGCCGAGCTCATCACGCTGTTGACCTCCTTTATGTATTTGGTGCGTTCGATTTATCCTTTAACCCCGCGGCACAGCAGGTCACCAGGGAGATGCAGCAGAAATGGATAGAGTTCGTCAATGGACGAGACCCGTGGCAGTCTGATGTCTACTGGACTTTTGGTCCCCATGGAGAAAGTCAAAGGATTGATGGCTTGGGATTTGGGTCTAGGAGAAGGAAGCGTCACTTGGATGCACTGAAGCGTTGCGGATCAGCAGAGCTCGATGCAGTGACCAAAGCACTCGCAGCCGGACGTTTGAGCCTTTTGAATTGAGGCAACCGAATCATGGAATTTCTTCCAGCTTCTCAATGTACAGCTTCAACGCCCCTTGTCTCGATGATAAATCTTCTAAAGCTGTTGAGTTTCATAGGACACCGAAGCTGGAGTTTTTATCAGATATACAACACAACCTTGTGTTGTACCCGGAGTGATTGGTATTATGTGGCGCACAGCAAGCGCTAGCAGGTACACTAGCACTAGAGGTTAGCGCTGTTGACAACATTGAAGCCTAAAAGTCGAACTTCTTAGTTCTTACAACCTCAACGTGAACAAGTGGGCTACAGACCTAGTGATAGCTCGTGTCTGTGCCTGGTGCCTGTCACCATGCAACACTGACCCTGATAAGCGATACAAAACACCAATGCATAATCGCAGGTTCTGATCAAGATAAGCTTGCGCGAACCATATTGCATCCGCAGTCCTTCCAATGGACTTGAATCAATACAAACCAGTCAAGTTCGCAAGAATCAGCACGGAGAAGACGAGGACAGGTTGCATCACTTGCAAAAAGCGCCATGTCAAATGCGACGAGGCCAAACCATCCTGTGGTAACTGCCTTAAGAGACAGGGATTCTGCGAAGGCTATGCAACGCAGACTGGGAAGCAAAAGAAGAAGCTCCCAGGGCTGCTGACTTGGGATCCCAAGAAGACCAAGACTCCCGACGATGTTGCTCGACACCGTCCCACGATACAGCTACTGGTTGACCCAGACGCTTTGAACTCGCAAGACCGCACAGGTCTGCCCTATTTCTTGGAGTTTGTATCTCTAGCACAAGGTCCCTGGGTCAAGGCCATATCTAATGACAAGCTATGGACGGCCATGATTCCACAGATTGCGACGTATAATGAGGCACTTCGCTCCGCTGCTACAGCCATTGGCGCCCTGAGCATATGGCGTCAGCAGTCGAGAGGAAGGTTTGCAGGGAAGGTGTCTGCACCAACCAGTCCAAGCACTGCAGAGGACATGCACTACTTTCAAGCTATTGCCTTCTACTGCCGAGCTCTCAAGCGCAATCAAGAGGAGGCGTCGTCGCAAGGGACAATCCTATTGTCGGTAATGTTTCTACTCTTTGAGCTTCTCCAAGGCAATAAGAAGGTTGCCTTGGATCACGTCAATCATGGCTTGGCTCTATTAATGACGGTGCTCACGGATGAGGAGTCACAACTGTTCATTGACAACTTCGCACCAAATCCAAAGCCTATTCTCGGAGCTGTCGCGGATACTTTTATCAGCCTAACGACCAACACGCGCTCAATCCTTCGCGGCCGATTCGAGCAAGGCCCTTCTCTACCCAGCTTCGTACAAGGACTGAAGACGAGGAAAGAGACTGTCTCCTCCTTTGTAACTCGTTTGAGTCAGCTGAATGGCTCCCACGAGACACTTGATGAGGTGCCGCCGGTCTACGAAAGACTGGAGGAAGTCGAGGAACACTGGACGTCGGTCCGACGCCGACAGACCACCATGACTGTCATCATGCTTGAGAGCATGCAAGCGTTTAGACTATCCAAACATCAATCGGTCAACGAATTCTTCAACGATTTATGTCAGGACGCCCGGATTCGGGAATTCTGTAATCATTCGATCCAGGTGGTCCAGGACATGTACACCGCATTCTCACCCCTATTCAACAAAATTATCATGGGCGACACCAAATCACCGGCGTATCTCAAGGCAATCCATATTCGTATGCAGCTATTGGGCATCCAGATTTTTGAGGATCCTCCGCGCATGATGAACGTCGAGTCGGTGCAATCGCAGACGCCACTATACTATGAGTTCCTCTTCTTAGCCAGCGCCGCCATACAGGTAGCTAAGCGGGAGATTACCAATCCAGCCCACCACATCTCTCTGCAGAGCATGCTGGCGTGGAACTTATTCATCGTCTCCTATTTCTGCCGCGACCCCTTGGCCCGTGACCAGGCCATGTGGATGCTGCGCGACTACCCTGGCCAGGACGGACTCTGGAATGTGGCCAGTCTCTTTGCCTTGGCACATCGGAACCGCGATGTGGAGCGGATCAATGTCGTGCAAGGCACGCAGGTGGAGCAGTGGCAACGGCTGCTGCGTCGAGAGCTCCTTTTTGAGGATGGCGGAGATCGCGTCGTCTTTCGCTACCTTGAACTCGATGCGGCAACTAATGAGTGGAAGTTGGTTGAGGAGGTTGCTGACGTTGCAGATACAGCCATGGGGGAGGCTATATGGACAAGGCGACCGCTCACGGGAAAAGGCGGAATGCTCATGTTTGAGTTGTATGAAAACTGATGCAACATCGATTGTGTGCACGTTGAACAATTATCGGTCAATACACCGTGCAAGCAATATTTCTTCTTTTCGGACCATCTATATGAATCTCTAACTTTATTGAACAGTATGGTCTATACATGAACGCCGAACGCTCGATGTGGCGGAACCCAACACAAGAATTGCATGCCAATATGCACACAAGATCTGACGGGATACCTACAGCAGCTACTGGTCCGTGGCTTGACTTTGACACTAGAAGCAGTCAGCAAAAATGAAAGTCAATTGCAGAGCAAATGCAAACTCACCATGTCCCAATAAACACCACGCTTCTGCAGGAGCTCAGCATGCGAGCCCTTTTCCACCACACAACCTTGATCAAAGACGAAAATCACATCGGCGTTCTGGACCGTCGAGAGCCGATGCGCCACTGCAATGACCGTGCGACCGTGGCGTATCTGCTCAAACGCTGCCTGCACCACCTTTTCAGACTCGGAGTCCAGAGCCGACGTGGCTTCGTCGAGCAAAAGGATCTTGGGCTCCCGGATAAGAGCTCGCGCAATGGCGATGCGCTGCTTCTGGCCGCCAGACAAGCTGACGCCCTTTTGTCCCACATCCGTGTCGTAGCCTTGGGGCAAGGAAGTGATGAAGTCGTGGATGAAGGCATCTTGGCAAACCTTGTGCAGTCTCTCATCCGGAACGTCGCAGTGAGCGGGGAGTCCGAAAAGTATATTGTCGCGCACGGTACCTCGGAATAGTGCAGGCTCTTGAGAGACGAGAGACAGGTGCTGCCGGTAATCGTCGAGGCCGAAGCGATTAATGTCTGCGCCGTTGCACAGGATTGACCCTTGGTCTGTGGGAACGTCATAGAACCGCTCGAGTAGAGAGATGATTGTGGTCTTGCCACATCCTGACGGACCAACAAAGGCAGCGTATTGGCCCTGCTCGATGGTCAGGTCCAGCCCTTTGAAAATGGGCATGTCTCGAGTTGGGTATTGGAAGTGAATTTTTTGCAGATCAATTCGCACACCCTTCTCTGAATCGGGAAATTCCTTGTCTCCCTGCGCCTCGTTGCGGTCAATGATGGCAGAATCATGGACGTCGAATATGCGGTTGGCGGCTGCAGATGCTTGCGCTGCATTCGGCGTCACCGATAGAACCTGGCTTGCCGCCTCTGCGCCCTGAATAATGGCCATATAGCATACGAAAAAAGCCTCCAGCGAAAACTCTCCCTTGATGAGGAGATTGCCTCCGTACCAAAAGATCAAGGCCTGGCAACCAAGACCTACGCTATCCGCAAATCCGAAGAACGCACATGTCCACTGTGCCTTGATACGAGCCTCATGAACATGGTTGTTCAACAGATTGCGGTATCTCTCATTGATGGAGGACTCCATGGCCAGGGAGGAGACTGTTCTCATGGCGTTGATCGCCTCGGTAGCAAACTGCGAGCTCTCGGAAAAGACGGCCGAGTTCATGCGGTCAAACTGGGTCTCGTGCCGATACTTCCACAAACCGGACGACACCATGGTCGGCATTGTGACGAAGAAGGATATCAAGCCAAGCTTCCAGCTGAAAGCCAGTGCAATGATCACACTGCCAATGACGGTGAAGATGCCGTTGAGGGCAAGCGCGAGGTTCATACCGAAGAGCTCCTCCAATTGTTTGGGATCGCCAGCGATGCGGCTGCTCAATGATCCGTGAGAGTTGCTGTCTTGATCAAAGAACTTGATCTTTTGTTGCAATATATCGGTCAAGTACGAGATCTTGTATGCTGCGCTGACCGAGTACTGGACGTGCGCACTGAGCCATCCCACCACCAGCCAACTCAGACCAACTCCTCCAGCTAGTGCAAACCACATGAATCCCCAGAAGCTTGACTCGGATCTGAGTTCATTTCCTTCGAGGGTGAAAACGTTGATGACTTTGGCGAACAGCCAAGCTTGCATAGGTGTACCAGCAGCTGCCGCCACGCTACCCAAGACCACGGCACCCAAGAGTGGCCACGTTGATTTCTGCTCGGTCAAGATTCTGGCAAAGTTGAACATGAGACTTCGTGGTGAACTCTCTTTGGCTGTACTATCTGTAGTCGAGTGATCGGAGACGTGATCGTGAACACTCGCCACTTTCTCAAGACTCTTCGAGGCGGCTAGGGTGGGCTGGTCGGTAGTCTCTTCCTCTGACTGCAACACTTGCAGCGACTGCGCGTCTACCAAAGATCTGTAGACGCTGGCGGACTCGGCCATGAGACTTTGGTGTGTACCCTCCTCGACCGCCTTGCCCTTTTGCAGCACAATGATATGATCTGCCTTTTTAATGGTGGAAAGACGATGGGCTATTGTAATGCTGGTGCGGTTGTGTGTGATCTTATCGAGAGCCGCCTGCACAATGCCTTCGCTTTTTGTATCGATTGCGCTTGTCGCTTCGTCGAGAATGATTATTTTCGGTCTCTTTATAATGCATCTTGCGATGGCTATTCGTTGTTTTTGGCCGCCGGATAGCTTCGCGCCACCGTCTCCAACCATCGTATCGTAACCCTGCAAGTCAATTGATTGGTTAGTATTGGACATAAATCAGGACAAGAATCATATCTGGAGCCAATGCTTACATCAGGGAGTCGGTCAATAAACTCGGCAGCGTACGCCTCTTGGCAGGCTTGCACGACAAGCTCGCGCTTTCGCTGCTCGGTCTCATTGGCCCATGGGGATCCAATCAGACCATTGGCCACATTGCCGTAAATGGTGTCGTTGAAGAGGAATGGTTCTTGCTGGACGAGGCCAATCTGCGACCTCCACCATTTCGGGTCGAGCTCGGAGAGGTTGTGACTGCCGACAGAGATTGAGCCAGACGTGTTCTGAGTGGTGTCGTCGGTATCGGCCTCCTTTAAGCTGTCTAACGAGTACCACTGCTCTATCAAGCTGACGATTGTGCTTTTGCCAGAGCCTGAAGGACCTACAAGGGCCGTATTCTTGCCGTTCCGAATGCGCAATGTCAGTCCATCCAGGGTCTTTGCGCCCGGTCGGCTGGGATACTCGAATGTGACATTGTCAAATACAATGTCTTCCGAAGAAATGTCGGGCTGAAGAGATCCCGCCTTGGGCAGAGGCGCATCTATGACAGTGAAGAAGTCGCAGGCGGCCACCATGGCCTGGCTTACAGAGATCAATGGCGTGCTCACGCGCTCCAAGGACATGAGGACCAGAAGAACCGACATGAGCACGACGATGACCACGCCAGCGTTGCTGATGGCACCGACACTGTAGCGCTGTGTACCGTACCAAAATGCCAGTCCGAAAGCACCAAACATGCCAAAGTACTAGCATTAGATCTGATCAGCGATGACTTCTCATGAACATTGATACCGGGCTACTCACAATACATCCGATCTGGATTCCAATGACCGGGGCAAACTTGTACCCTTTCTTCCGCGACTTTTCCACCCACTCATTATAGCTCGAGAGGATACGTTTTTGCGCGCCAAAAGCCATGACCAGTCGAACGTTGGCCAGGGCTTCGCTAGCAATGCTCGTGGATTCGGCATCTGACTGAGCCATGGCAGCCTGACCCTTGACGATGCGCGGCATCGCTAGAGAGAGGACGGCAATGATGTAGAGTAGCAGTGAGCACGTTACCAGTGTCAGATCCCAGCTCCATACAAAGGCAATGACCAGCGATGACACGATGGTGACCAATGACTGCAAGAAGGAGCCCAGGCGTTCGGAGACGCCCAGCTGCAAGGTGTTCGAGGTTGTGCTGATTGCGGTTGCCGGCGCGCCCTGAGGCATGCAATCAATGGTGTGGATCGGCTGTGCGAATAATGCTTCGAGGTAGTCTCGTCGGATGGCGGATGACAGGCGGATACCAATCATCCGAAAGCAGAACTTGTTGATTGAACTCAGTGCCCACCGCACAAAAAAGATGGCCATGATGTACAAGGCTTGTTTATTGAGGATTTGACTGAAATTTCCGTTCGAAGACGTGCTGAAGTCGGTAAATTGGCCCACAAGTTGACCAAATATGATGTTCATCAGGGGCATCGTGATGCCAGCGCCGAGGGACGCCAGAACGGCGACGACGTAGATACACCAGTCCCATTTTGTCGCGTAGGAAAAGATTCTGACGTAATCGGATGCGGTCGGGGTACGTTTCGAAGTCTCATGGTCTGATTTCTCGGCTTCGTCTTGATTATCGGCCATAATTGCGCAAAGTTATGTAGTTTCGATAGAGTATGGTAAACTCGGCAGGTCTTGAAAGCTCGGGGGTCAATGGTCTTTAACAGCAGAAGACAGAAAGAGAGGTAGGTGAGAGTATAATCAACGCGAGTCTCCTTTTAAGTAGCGAAGAATATGAGAAGATACGCGAACATCTCATGTCGACAAATTCAAAAGGACCTCCTTCATCATCAATATGAAGACACTGGACTAACACAAGGCCCAAAATATGCCCCACTAATTCGCGATTACCGCATTTGGAAGTTTACGAGCTGGGTTCGGCAAGGATCCTGGTCCAACGTCAGTCAGCCCCGCCAGGATCATGTCTAAGGATGATCCCTAGAAGCGACCCGCCGCCTCTGAATGGTGCTAAAGAGGAACTTGCACGCCACTAACGATGCTGCCTGATCCACATTAGCTGTCACTGGGCCGTTGGTGGTCTGCAAGCACTTCAACAAGTAATTCTTCTCGAGTAAATGTATCCTATATGGGATTGCAGTTGCTTTATATCCAACAAAGACGCAGCATCTCGTGCAACACGCTTCGACCTGATAAACATCTCCGGGATTTCTGTTATCAGATTGTAAAATTATGGCATGCTGCTTGATGCTGGATATGACAAAATTTGCATATTGTGTTGGCGAAAAGGACCTTCTGACGAGACTATGATTTTCCGGCTTTGGCGTCATTGAAAATGCACCACAATCCACTTGTCGCAGCACTCGCAAATCTCTTGCTGAGACTTGTATTCTGCACCATGCATGATCAGTACATATGTGGTGTGCATTCATGGACCATATCTACCTACAGAGCCAGACCAGATGGAAAAGAGAAATTATAAAAAAAAAAAAAATAAGAAAAGGCAATTGAATACATAATCATCAGCAGCGAATACTGAGAGCAGATAGTTCGGATTGAATTCGCTAGAGTCAAGTTCGGGTGGCACAGCGGATGTGGTGAGTTTATGATACTCCAGTATCAATAGATTAAGTTACGGTTGTTTGCTCTACTCTTCCATAGTTGGAACTCAGGTATTGACAATAGCAGTATCCATGAAAGGAAGTGATATCAATCTTATAAGATCGTTCATCACTGAATTTGTCTGAGCTATTATGTAAAATGGCACAAGAGATGAGATTCCACGAGACAGCGGGCTCCTAGTTCATAGCAAGCCTCACAAACAGCAAGACCGCCGTCTTTGCCACAATCTGCACACTCATACCTTGACCCACAGTAACTCAAAGAGACCAAACAAACAGCACAAAACTCATCATAAACACTCAAAGCAGTGTCGAAAGATCTGGGCCCCGGCCGCGCATATGCATCTAGCAATTGGGATTGTACCGACTTGTCGTTATTCTGACGTTGAAGACGATTGACGATATCACTTGCGATGTCGTTGTACCTTTGTTGCCTAGCCCACCAGAGAGATGTCCGACCATAGTTGTCCTCCGCGTCGAAGTCGACATTGGACAGCGCTGCGATTTTTCGGAATATTTCCGTGAACCCATAACGAGCTGCGAAAGATATTGCCGTTGCGCCCCAATGATCTTTCGCATTGACGTCAAGGTCAGGCGCCGCAAGAAGAACATCTACTATCTTGGGTTTATTGTGGATAGTTGCCATGGTGAGCAGCGATCGACCAAACCGATCTTCAATTCGATGACCTCCCTCAGCAACGATGAGCAACTCCAAGGCCTTCCGATAACCTTTTCTGGTTTCATTAAACAGATGAGATGATCTCAAAACGCCGTAGATAAAAGCCTTATGCTTGATGAGTAGTTCCACGGCTTGAGTTTGACCGGTCCTACAAGCAAGTATCATGGGTACTTTAAGCTTATCCACGAATCCGCTCACCTTAGCTCCATGACTGAGTAAATAAGTCATGATGTCGACGTAGCCCAGTTCAGATGCTTTAGCCAGCGGCGTATAGCCCTCATCATCCACGTTCTCGACCTGAGCACCGTGCTCTAAAAGTACGCGCGTAACAGCTTTAAATCCATGAGAAACTGCTAGTGATAGTGGTGTGCGTTGCTCCGAATCTCCTGAGACGTCGACCTGTGCGCCGCTGTCGAGAAGAAAGCGCACTCGATCTTCGTGGCCTTCTTTAACAGCGAACCACAAGAGGGAATGACCAGTCTGATATGGGGGGTTGGGATCTGCTCCTGCTCTAAGCAGAATGTCGACAATCTCCTGGTGTCCTCCATGGAAAGCGGCATATACCGCACTGCCGCGAGGACCCCCTCGTTCGTTGATGTCCACCCCTTCATCTAACAGCATCTTGCAACAATGTTTCCATCCGATTGATGACACGTAGTATAAGGAAGGCAAGTAGCCTTTCTTCGATAACCATCCGATTGATGGCATGTAGTATGAGAAAGGCGGGTAGCCTTTCTTCGATGCCCATCGAATTATGAAACAATATTTCATTCGAGCATGATCAAGAAGTAATTCTTTTGCAAGATCAAAGGCCGCTTTGGCTTCGCTGTGGTCTTCGACTACAGCAAAATGGGTTGCCCAGTATTGTGTTGAATAACTCGCAAATGGGAATGTTCTCTCTATATCTGTGGGTGTTGGGTATTGCGGGCCGGACCAGAGATCATCTTCGGCCCACTGATCTGGCATAATTTCCAAAAGATATGCTAGGCAGACTCCTGCGATGATGCTTTGGGCAGAAGTTTCCGGAAGGCAAGGAGAAATGTTGTTTTCGAGCCGGTCTGAAGTCAAGTACTCTCTGACGGAAAAATGTGCCAATTGTAACTCTTGACGTGTTGCGTAATGTTCTCGTTCTCTAGAGGATGTATCTTGATGTGATGAATAATACTCTTCTCTTTCAACGATAACGGCGAGCCCAGAACAATAACCCACGATGTCGGTCGGATTCGGCATCCTGTCTTGAACATCAAAGCGGGAGCCTTTGACTCCTCCCGGCTCCAGCTTGACGGCGATCGCGTCTACAACTTCCTTGATTCCCATTGGTCGTTCAGAATATGTCAGGAATTGCAAAATTCGGAAAGCATGATCGATATACTCCCGCGGAATATCGGCTAGGATACGTGAGTACGTTTCGTCCAAATTGTTCGGAAGTGATGCGAGTGTCTTTCGCAGTGATATGCGATCTTTGCACTTTTTCAACGCACTTAGTTGGCACCAGACCCAGCGGAACCTAAACAAATTAGTAATGATCAAGGCCTGATGACGGTGTCGATTCTTACATTCCATGAGCTTTGCCAACGAGGCTGGTCTCGATCTCCTCTCGAACTTTCGGCATTGATTTCCATGTATCGAAATCTACGTCCTTTTCGATGATTTCATGCACGTAGCTCTTTATATCTGCCTCTAGAAGATCACTGTCAATCGCTATCTTCTCCCTTTGGCTACAACATAGTTGCTTCATAGTCACTTCGATGTCCTGCTCCCGTCGGCTAGTCGCAATGATATGGATTTTCACCTCCTTGTTTCGAAGGCCACAGAGCCAGCGAAGTAAACTATCCCGCACTTTGCATTCATCGAGCGCATCGAGGATAATCCATGTCTCACCGCTTCGAATGATACTGGCAAAGACTTTTTGCAGAGAGCTGCTGCTAGGCTGATCCTTGCCCTTATTGCAAAATTCGTACAACGCATCCACTTCTTCGCGACCTCGTACACTCGTGTGGTACATCTGGCTCAGTAGGGATCGAATGCAATTTTCAAATGTTTGTTTCCGATTGTCGGTGAAGTCGAAGTAGAAATAGTAAAATAGGTGTGCGCAGTTTGGGCTGGCGCGGAGATCACCAATTATAGTAGAAGTAAGAACTGTCTTACCGCATCCAGGGATGCCATGAAGCCAAAGAAAGGAGTTTGGTTGCGTTTTCCACTCTTGATAGGCCTGATTATTGATCAGTCGTTGCCCCGAGCCTGAGTGGCGGGCTTCAGTGGCTCTGTTCAAATTGCTCGAGACATCAGGCGCAGCAAGCCATCTTGTAACATTGTCACGATATTTTCCTTCTTTTTTACTTCGTAAATCGGACTGGGTATCCTCGACCACTGTCGATATTTCATCAAGTTTTTCTTTGACTATAGAGGTCTTAGTCTGTCGAAACGATCCGTCGGTAATGACAGCTGAGTATGGTGACGGGGAGACGAACCACTGGAAAAAACCTCGATCAACTTTCTCTCTGCCTCTAACTTTCTTGGCGCTATCTTTTGAAGAAGGTCTTTTGCGTAGGCAGCTGCGGCCATGGCTGCATAACCTTGCCAGACCTTGTTTTTGTGCGTATCCGAATAATCACAAATGCCGCGGATAACTACACATGGGAATTGATTCATGAGCCCGGCAGCTTCCATCTCGAAACACAAGACGTCGTTTTCCGCTGAAAATTTGTCGCGCAAAGTCGCATCCCTCATAAGTTGGTTCGCTGAAGCAATAATCCCATAATGGACTGTCGGATGGTCCCGGCTTCCCGATGTGGCCGGGCTTCGAGCCAACTGTGAATCGTCGCACATGACTGTACACTCTTCTTCCTTCGTCCCAGCATGCTTATAAGAAGCAACATAGAGTATATCAGTTCTAGAATGAGGCTTTTGAAAATCTGTTTGCAGCCTTGGGTTGCTTGCAAGCTTATCTTCGATGGCTTTCTCGATATCGTGGCCTCGACGTCTATACTGGGCTCTGAGAGTACTGATGGCGGTCAACATAAATGGAGGAGGCTGATTGAGATGTCCGGTAACGACGAAAGTGGAGTCTTGGATGGATCTGCCGTAGTCATACTGGAAAACGCCGCCGCTGTCGGATCCAGAGCTGGGGGAACTGACCACGATGTCACCCAGTCTGATGTCGTGTTTCGGGCTTGGTGCTCCGCCGGCAATACCAACCATGAGCCCTATTCTGACCTTTGGAAAGCTACGAACCATATCACGAGCCACTGTTGCGGCCGAGACCAGTCCGTATTGCCCGTTCGGTAGCGCTGCAATAACAACATTATGCTTGCCGATACGACCAAGAACGTATGAGTTGTTGTCGTGCACAGGCAAATCGGCGGCATCTTCATATTCCTCGTCTAGAAATGAGGCTGCCGCGACAAGTTCGATTTCAAGGGCGCATATCCAGCCGACTGTATAAATCTCGGGATCCGACATTCTGGCAGTCTAGATATTATGTCTTGCAAGTTCAAGCATTGCTGTGGATATCATAGATGATCGACAGAGACTGTTGGCGCGACGCGCTTCCCAGGCTATATGCTGGGAACAATAGCATGTCGTGAAGAGCGTGCCCCGACTCTCGAGGCGTTTTGGAGCATCGTCAGCTGATTGGGCGGCAAGACCGGGATCTGGAAAAACATATGCCGGAATCTGCGTGGCGAGCTGAGCTGAGAGAGCCTTACGGTGCCTAATCATGTATTGCGATACCAGTTGTGCCAATGCATGAACATTGACGAATCAAGAATGAGGATTGATTTGCGAGTTGTCACCCCCGCGCATGACTTCCAACGAATTCGCGACAGCAACCTGAAATCGCGATTTCGGTGTATTGTTTCCTTATCGCACAACTCAAGTCGACAGGCTTTCTTATTTCAACAGTTGAGATCGTTAAAATCTGCTTAGCCAATAGTGATATTTATGCCCATCAAGTCCTATACCAAAGCCGATTGGAAAAGATGGTTGGAGACTAGGTACCTAGGTACACATTGGAATAGGTACCACTGTACTTCGTACAACGCTGGGGGCGGCCCCGCAATTATCACAGGTATCTCAAATCAACACTAATTCGCAGAAACCTTCACTTGCCCCTGTACTTGTGCATTGTACTAAACCTTGCTTTAGTTACCATAACAACCATTACTCACCTCCTGCTATTATTCACGACTTGTCCATATACCGTCGTCCGTCAATGTGCCAAGATAATATAAGCGGCCTGCGAGTGGCCAAGTTCGGGTGGTACAGAGTCTTGCAGAAACCTGATTTTAAATGGCGACCATGCGGCGTGTTCGATCAAGTCCCACGCTCGTTGCAACAAATATGCAGTACGAGTACAGACTTCAAGGGGTGTGGCCACCAATGCAGCTGAGTTCCCCAGTATTGATACTACTAGGCTTAATCGAGTACTTTTATAGTAGTTCTTCAAGATGATCAACATTCTGTATAAAGTTGAACTTTTTATGGTTAATCGTCAAGCATTTACAGTGGTGGTTTATGCTTAAAGAATATACCAAGCGTGGCTCGTAGCTTAATGCGCTGACAAAGCTACTTTTAAGTACTAGACGCTGTTACAACGATATGAGCGCTATAATAGCCATTACAAAATCTGATGACAACATCCTGCTTGATCAGGGCTTTTTTTTTCTTTCTAAAACCGTTTTGACATCTTCTATGTCAAGATGATATAATGATCAGGGTAAGAAACAGAGGAATGTTTGTCACATGGGTAGAACATGAAGCACGGACCACTAATGCTCAAGCAGCGTACCACGCCCGCCATCATCGCGAAGCTTGAATCGAAATCATACCATCTCGCATTTCACCCAGGAGCCCTCCGACAGAGTCACAATAATTTCAGTGGTATTTTAACACTAACGCATGATGATCGATGGGAAGTCAAGAACTTCGGAGCAAGCGAAACGGCTGCTAATGCACTTTCATATCCTTGGCAACCCACGAAAACACACTGAAATCACTGGACAAAAGTCCACCCAAGAACTATGAAATGTACAGACATAGAGTGATTGAGGTATTCAGCGCAATCAATTCTGGCATTCGTGAATATACATCTGTACTAGTCAACGACTATGAACCCCAGCTAAAATTATGTCTAAGTCGCCCATGCCTAATCTTATCGCCGAGCATCTGCTCGGGCCGAGGAGAACATGAAGGGGTGTTTTGGAATAAGAAATGGCCACCTCCCCGAGGACCTTTGCAAAACACCTAAAAGGACAAGCTCTTCGGAAATCATGCCCGGAATATGGATTCTTCTCTCAGAGGTTTGTTCAACGTCAAGCACAAGTGTGAGATCCATGATACCACCAAGGACTACGAGCACGTGGATACTCGGTATGGCTCGACAAGATACTGTAGCGAATCGCATAAGCTTCATTTGAAACGAGGAGTTCGAGGCCATGAATGCAAATTTTGAGTCCCTGAAAGTAATTTCCCCCAGAAGATGACAAGTCCGGTAGAAAAAGTAGGGCCGAGCCGTCAGCCAGCCAGCCAGGGCGAGGGCTTCATAAGCGAGGGCCATGATTGCTCAGTATTGAGGATCTATTCCAATATGATCTGCGGGCTGATGATGAATGTATCGGCATTGATTGGTCTCAAACGACGGGATCCAGACCCAACTCTAATGCCCCCCGGGGGAGGCTTACGACTACTCCTGCGGTCCTTTGGGTCCCTGACCCGGTCAACCAACGCAGAGCCTCTTGGCGTTTGTGCTAAAGTTGGGAAGCGGAATGGTTCCCCAGCCCATGGAAATAGACTTTTGTATAGAGTCGCCGGCATTTGAAACATTATGACTAACCAGCTTCTCACGGAACAATGCTGATCTCGCTGGGTTTTAGGGCAAACACCACGGAGCTTGAGCCGCGTAGCCCCAGTCTCGTTAATATGGCTGCGTAAGTGCCAAGAACAGAAGAAGCAGACAGAGCGTGTAGAAAGCGAGATTCTCAGGACGTAGGTTGGCCAGGTCGACGAGGACGAACGCGCGTCTTAGTCAAATCCACGTTCTCGACAGAGCCCCTTTCACGCGAATAGAGTGATGGCTGTGAAGACATCGTCAACTGCATCTGAAGGGGTGATTCAGGGAGAAGAACGACGAGTATATAACTTTTGAAGGTCGCCATGATCTCGTTGTATTTTTGAATCTCGGACCACACAACAACACACATCTTCACTCTCTTTAAGGACCGTTGTGAATTTCATCTTCATCACCATGCGTTTCGCTACCATTGCTACCGCCGCCGCCGGCCTTAGCGGTCTCGCCGTTGCCCATCCCGGAAGTCACGATGCCGCCATGACCAGAGCGGAACTGGCAGTCAAGCGCTCCATGTACGAGCAAGCCAAGCGCAGCTTGTCCGCCTGCTCCTCCAAGCTCGACGCCAGCGGCCTGGAGCGCCGTGCGGCCGAGCGCCGAGCTAATGCCGTCGCCGAGCTCCGAGCCAAGCGCAAGATCAAGCGAGATGCCGCTACGGTCTTGGCCACGGACCACAACCGCACCGCCGATGGCATCACTGAGGATACTCCCGTCTCGGAGCTCTTTGCTAGCAACGGCACTTGTGTCATCAACCCCGTCTCTGAGTTTGGTCCCTTCTGGGTCAAGGGCGAGTATGTCCGCAGTGAACTCGTGGAGGACCAGGAGGGTGTTCCCGTCCTGATTGATGGACAATTCTTGAACGCCGAGACTTGCGAGCCTATCGAAGGCTTGTACTGGGACATCTGGTAAGCTCTTCTATACTAAACTAATTTGACTTCATATGATTGACTGAGCAACCAAACAGGAACTGCAACTCTACTGGTGTCTACTCTGGTGTCGTTGCTAGCAACAATGGTGCTGGCACCGCTGACCCTGCCAACATCAACAGCACCTGGCTGCGTGGTATCCAATCCACCGACGCCGATGGTGTCGCCCAGTTCAGCACCCTCTTCCCGGGACACTACTCGGGCCGCGCTACCCACACCCACGTCATTGCCCACATTAACGCCACCCAGCTCGAGAACGGCACCGTGACGGGCGGCAACGACGCCTTTGTCGGCCACCTCTTCTGGGACCAGCAGCTCATCTACGACATTGAGGCCCTTGCCCCTTACAATGAGAACACGATCGACATCACCACCAATGCCGACGACTCCATCTTCCCCAACGAGGCCGCCACTATTGACCCCGTCTTCAACTACATCCAGCTCGGCGACGACCTCCAGGACGGTCTCTTTGCCTGGATCACCATTGCCGTCAACGTCTCGGCCAGCTATAGCGAGAGCTACAGCTTTGAGCTGACCTCGGGTGGTGGCGTGGCCGTAACCGCTGGCGATGACATTGGTGGTGGTGGTGCCGGTGGTCCTCCTAGCATGTAAATGAGTCTGGTGTCCATGGTGACCATGACTTGCATTCCTTTCTTTCAAAAGTCCGTGGATAGATTATACAATCTCTGGTTAAAAAATTCCTCGTCTTCTTTACAATCTTGCTGAGCTACAGATTAATAAGAACTTTTCATAAATTGCTTCAAATGGACTATGCCTGAACTATGACTTATGATCACAAGTAAACATTCAGTGTGGGGCAAATTGTAGTGATTGCTGTTATTAGGAGTCTAGACTGTATTTTGTCAGACTGACTTTGCGCATCCTGCGCCAACAAGTCCCCTGCATAACGCCAGCCTCGAAAGGTCCATTGGTACCAAGCAGCCGGGAAGGTCGAACCAACAGGATCTTGCATCTCATTTCATCTTTCCTTCCCGCAGGATTTGGAAGCAATCCTTCTCATCGGTGCTTTAACTTTCGTAGAATTATGCTTCAAAAATCCGTCCGATTTGTCTGATTCGTACCTCGCAACTATTGAACCAGTATATTCTATCACCGGGCTCCACATTAAACCTCGCTCGCCATGTGGCCCTTCTCCTCTTATCCAGAATACTCGGCTTCCGACGTGCATGATAAGACGTATGACTATGTTATTGTTGGAGGTGAGGTTATAATCTGAATATCGAGACCATCAATTGCTGACCGTTATCTTCTGTGGGCTAGGCGGGACGGCGGGTTGCGCTCTCGCGTCGCGCTTATCCGAAGACTCCAATGTCACGGTCCTCGTCATTGATAAGGGCCATGTCAACAATAACATTGTGTCGCGCATGCCATTGATTAGCCAAAATATGTTTCTTGGTGATGTTCTGCAGGTACAAAGCGAGCGTTGGTCAGAGCCCATGGCCGGCGCCAACGGTCGAAGAAGCCGATTATGGGCAGTGGAGGGCATTGGAGGCGCATCCCGTATGAATGGCATGTTGTGGACACGCGGGTTTCCCGGAGACTATGCCGCATGGGCTGAACTGGGCTTGGACGATTGGAGTTATGAGAAGCTCGAACCGTACTTTCGCAAGATTGAAAATGCTGTCGCTCATCCAGAGTCATCTTTTAGGGGACACTCAGGTAACACATTGCACTATGATCTTGAATCTTGTGGTCGGCTTGCTAATCATGGCTCTGAAATCTAGGACCTATCAATATTCAGCAACTATCGTGGCCATTTGTATGGGTCAAACAGTGAGCGTCAAAATTGGTGTTTGATCTCGCCTCCCGTATCTAACATATGTTACAGTCTTAAACAATCAGCCCAGGATCTTGGTCTGCGTCTCCAGAAGGACATCAACGATCCTTCAGCGCCAGCTATGGGACTCTTTGATCTTGACGTTGCAATCAGCAAACGCGGGACTAGAATATCTGCACTTTCTGCATACCTCAACGAGACAGTATCATCTCAGAGACGAAATCGCCTTACCATCTGTACGGGTGCTGTAGTATCGCGTCTAGAAGCCGACGCCCAATGGGGTATCGTCACAGGCGTTCACATTCGATCTTCAAAAGAACCTGATAGAGATTACTTCGTCAAGGTACGCCGCGAAGTCGTTCTCTGTTCTGGTGCGCCATGTACCCCTCAGATACTTCTACTAAGTGGCATTGGCCCGGTTGAATCGTTAAAAGCGCTCGATATACCCATTGTCAAGGATATGCCCGCTGTAGGCGCCACTCTGTCAGATCACTACAGTGTTCCCATCATGCTGGCAGTACCCAAGAAGGAAACCATTCACTTATTACAGTCGATTTGGGGCATCTGGCACTTTCTCCTTTGGATTTTCTTTGGAAAGGGACTCCTGAGTCTTACTGCAATGTCGAGTGCAATCTATGTCCACAGCGATGCGATTGACAGAAAGACTATGCAAGTAAAGAATTGGGTTGAGGAGGGTCGTGACGCTCTGGATGCGTCGCTGTCTCGCAATATCCCCGACATTGAAGTCATGATCATCCCCATGAGCACCGTGGAAAGAGAAGTCGTAGGGCCGAGCATGATGTCCATCTATCCCACCTTGTGTCAACCGCACGGCGTGGGTCGCATTGAGCTGGCCAGTACGGATCCGTTCGCGCAGCCACGAGTCACCTATCCCATGTTTTCCACCGAGCAAGACATTGCCACGGCTCGACTTGCTGTCCGCTTCTCCATGCGCCTGGCTGAAAAGTTGCAGGAATCGGACTACCCGTATCCTGCGAAACTCGCCTTTGCTCCGGGCCAAGATGCCACCCTTCTTGACGAGTGGGAAAAGAGTGCTCCCGCTGAATATCTTCCCATACCCATTCTAGCTGCACCCTTTGGCCAACAGATGCCTCTAATTGATGCCAAGGCCGAGCAAAACACCACTGTCGGAACTCGCTCCAAGTCGGGCGCCGAGAACAAGACGTGGAGAAATGTCACGGATGACGAGATTGACGATTACATGAAGAGAGTCGCGCACACCAGTCTGCATTTTTCGGGCACATGTCCAATGTCCAACGATCCAAAGAAGGGCGTCGTCGACCAGCAGCTCCGCGTCCACGGCTTCAGCAACCTGCGGATTGCCGACACGAGCGTCTTCCCCAAGATTCCCAGTTGTCATACCATGGCGCCCGTCTTGATGGTTGCGGAGAGGTGCGCTGACATGATCAAGGCAACATGGAAAGACAAGAAGTCGCAGTAGGAACAATGTCAAAGCTTTTTTTCTTTCTATTTTTGATCCAAAAGGCCGAGTTGCAACCATGCCCTGGTTCCTGCATGGTTGGCACTATTTGTATGACTGCATCGGTTAGCCCGTTGCCTAGCCTAATCGGTGAAGGGCACTCGCTATAGACGCGAACACTGGTCTATTGCATTTTAGTGCTGTGATGTTTCTGTAGCCCTGCGAGTTGTCGCTATTTCACTCAAATTCAAACTTGAGTTTTCGTGTACTTCAACATCTCTGCGACGCTTTTGTTTCCATAGAATACAAATTCTGCCAGCTCCGTGATGTCAAATTTCTGGCCACAGCGAGACCCGTCCACGTGGCAGGCAGGCCCCCTGAACCCGCCTGGGGCTGAGAAGGAAGCGGCACAGCACATATGAAGCACAGAGACAATCCTTGTGAAGCTTCTTGGCTTGATCTAAGTTGACAAACATGTGTTTATGCGATCCTTGTAATGCTTCAGCTTACCTTGGGTGTCAACGTTAGCTTTTGCATTTTCCTTTCTCTTTGCAACTTTACTTCTCCTTCTGTTGGGCGTGACAATTCAAGCAGACTCTCATTACTCCCATCTACCATCGAATCCAGCTCACCCTGGATATAATGTATCATCAAAAAGGTACAATCATATTGACCGGTGCAAATGGAGGTCTCGGCAGTGCCATTGTCTCTCGAATTGTGACCGACCCAGATCTGAGCACCTATCATGGCATTTACACCGTACGAGACACACAATGCGCAGGCGCACTCGACAGAGCCTTGAACAGACCGCGGCCGTCGGGTCCCGTACACTCGCACGAAGAGATATCACTAGACCTGTCGCGGCTCGACAGCGTGCGCAAGGTTGCCGCCGTGATAAATGCGCAGGTCGAGGCGGGCACCATTCCCCCCATCCGCGCTCTTATTCTCAACGCTGGTTTCGAAGAAGCCGACAAGCAGACGTGGAACGAAGACGGCCTGGATATGTCTTTTATGGTCAACTATCTTGGGCATTGGCTCTTGACCCTCTTACTACTCCAAAGTATGGACCTGGAGAGGGGAAGGATCGTTTGGCTTAGCAGTTGGTCCCAAAAGTTAGTTCACTCCGGTGCTACTCTTGGTAGTGGTTAATATTGACTCTACAATCAACAGTCCGAAAGACCCACGAAATCAAACTTACGGTGCATTTAAGGAAAAGAGATATCAGAGTATGATGTCTGACGATCTTGAACCGATTGCTAAGGGAACATGGAGCGCAAAGAAAGACGACAAGACCAACTGGGCTGCTGCGTATCGCCGCTATGGCGCGTCCAAGATGTGTTGCGTGGCAATGATGTACGTGTGATGTTCCTCCTTATACTCGGTTCTCGCTTTGGACCCGTCTTCTCACGATAATTCTTTTGAGCAGTCACGAGCTTCAGAAACGACTTGACTCAGACCCAGTCCTAAAGAACATATCGGTCCTCGCCATAGATCCCGGCGCCATGGACACAGGTATCATACGCCGAAGCCCGTGGTTCGTTCGCGTCCTTATCTTCAAGATATTTGCTGGTCTTTTTGCCGGTCTCATAGTGCGGCGCAAGCCCAACGGCTCCTGGCGCACACCCAAAAAGTCGGCTCGCGATGTTCTCGCCGCAGGCTTCGCCATTGCTCCGTCGCCGCTCTCGGAACGACCCAAGGGCTTGTACCTCAATGGCACCGTGGTTGGGGAGTACAATTCCGAAGCGAGAGATCCTAAAAAGGGACAGGTTATCTGGGAAGGCAGTGTCCGCTTTGCTCATTTGCGGGAAGTAGAGACTGTGTTGGAGAACTGGCAGTGATGAGATCGACGTTATCATCAAAATTAGGGAGAATGGTGTGGTGTGTACAAGTACGTGAAAGTACACACACGATCACGTTCATCGGTTGTAGAGACTGGGATTACATACTTCAAAGGCCATTGATATGGTACAATTGCCCTTGTCATTACAAAAGTTGTTGCGGGCGGGGGTTGGCGAGCTGTGCTTACACCGACGTTACAGTTCAGTGTATCCTTCTTTCGCTTGCTACTGTTCTCGTCTCAGGGATCGCTATCGGCTTGCTCTCTGGAAAGCTCACTACGCGAGGATGAAAATGCAGTTCTATCCACATTTGGTGGTAGCCTGCAGGAAGCAGGCTGGGAGCAAGCTCTCGCTATCAGATCCCTTGTAATATTGAATGAAGATGACTGAGTCCCTGCTACAGGCAGATCTTCGACGCCATAGATCATTGGACAGGCTTTCCGTTGCAAGCTACATGGAATTCCTGCATGTAAAGTAATAAGCCATTGCCTTTGTGTCATGCTCGTGACCTTTGACGAATCACACAATTCGAGAATAAGTGCCCGGTTCGTACATAGCCAACCACCGATTGAATTGGTTGGGTTGCATTGAGATGACAACCCCGCTGTAGTCGGGCATAGGCACCCCGGAAATAAGAGGTCGAAGGTATCTCGATTGCTGTATTGGGGAGAAAGAGGCGTAAGGCTCCGGAAAATGAAGTATCGGTATCACCGGGTTGTATGAGATTGTCTGGAGAAGCTCCAATATGAATGAATGCATTGGTATCCAATAGAATTGCAACAAAACCTGCAGTGTTCTTCTTTTTATTGTTTTACCGTCAGACCTAGCCTGCTGCCCCCACCAATCCTGGTCACCGCCTGCCTTCAGGTGGGTTCGTTATTCAGTGGGACGACGCGAATGGCACACAAGCTTGCCACTGATTGGTTTGGCCATTAAAGGATGGTGGCCGAGATGACTTAAATCCGATTGTCTACAGTATTCTATCACTTGTCGAATCTCCAGAACCGCTTGGACTTCCACTCAGTCTATTCGATCTCGCTCAGAATGTCGCCTGCGTCGGGCGGAGATACCAAACCAGGTAGGACAACCCCAAGGAGCTGAGATAGGCTCACGGCCCTATTGCATCTGCATTCAGCTACGGCACAAGCATGCTGCAGGGCCCCCAGAGATTCAAATTATCACTATCACATCGCATATATCTACCTATGTTAGTAGCCCTACCACTCGTCTGACCGACGTTCTTTCGAGAACAGCGTCGGCTCATATTGCACATTTCTGCTCAAATTGTTTAGTCTGTAGAATCTTTGAAACCTACGGAAACGAGTATGGCTCAGACGCCTCCCAGAGCAGAGGTTCATAAGAATCTTGAGGGCGACTCGGTCCCATCAAGGGATTCACTTTTGCATCCTCATAAGGACCAACTACAAGGCTGGACAAATGCTCCAAATAACAAATGCTACTCATCTTTCGGCGATCGCGGTACCACAGGTACTGTGAGTGCATTTGGAAACATAATTCAATTCAGCACGACAATGAAAGAAGTTGTATCGGGAATTGTTATTGCTGAGCATACGCGTATGACTGAGCCATACGACATACATAAGAGGACATCCGAAATACTGGAATTGGCTGAGGAAAGGTCATCTGGGGAGAGCGCGTATGGATTCTCCCTCAATGGATTGATTGCCGATACTTCACCGAGGTTAACCTATGTCAATTACCGCTGGCCTAGATTCGAATACCCGAAGAATCAGGATGGTTTTTCCACAACAGTCCAGTGGGCCATCTTCGAAGACACCGTTCTACAACAGTGTACGGTGAAGAATGATGGTGCAGAGGATAATCAAGTGAAGTTCAGGTTCACCGAAGGGATGGGAATTCGAGATGTGGACTATCTGGATCCCTATAATCATTTCAATGATAGCGATGAAAGATCCATAGATATAGTGAAGTCCGATACTTCCCGCTGGATCAGATTCCATCAGCTTCATGGGAACGATGTAAGTAAATTTCAATAAAACTTCTTCTAAGTACTCATCGACGAGAACCTACACTGAAATACAGAAATAAACTAACCAGTACTGGGAGCAGGGCTACGTCGCCGTCGTGGTTTCCTTATTCGTCGATGGCAAAATCCGTCAATGGGAACCCGACTTGCTATGGACCTTAAATTTGAAGAAGGACCAAGATATGGAGATTGTCTTTGCATACAAAATGTTGTACACTCCTATTGCGGAGATCTCCTCAAGATTATCCATTCCAGAAAGCGTTACCACCATTGGGAACATCTTACGGCATGAACCATTCTCGAAAGGACTTCGTCTACTTACTTTAAATCCGGCTGATCCACCAAATGGCTGCATCAAATGGCCATTAGGAGTACCCTCAGTGTCGACCGTGGACCATCTGGAATATTTACTGCGTCGCAATCTTGAGCATGTTCTCTCGGTTTGTACTGTTTCTGTCGGCTCCCAGATACAGGTTCGTAGCGACGACCTATTCGAAAGGCTTGGAACACCGATTGTGTTGACATGCGGAGATGTGTCCTTACACCGTGTGAACACGGCGGCAAGCTTGTGAGTTAGCATTCGATCCATCTTTTCTGCTTGTACTTCAATATTACTCCCCAAGTCTTGAAAGAAGGTCAAACAAATAAAGATCAGCTCTCAACTTGCGGTTTGTTAGCGGCAAGATGCTTCTGTCATACGCGAATTCCCTGGAATTCCTTTTCAAAGCAGCCATGACACTTGTCAACTAATCAGTGGGACAGCTTCTCTTTGCAATTCATCCTCGAATCTGCCAAGCAAATACTCTCCCTTCCTAGAAACAAGTATGACGATAACTACACTGACAGTCTATTGGAAAGAATCACCACTGTCTGTAAAGGACACCTCTGCTGGCTTCTTTGCGCCCAAAAGACAGCCTCTGGTCTTTTCGCTGCCAACTACTGGGTCACCGGCAACATTATGAAGAAGAAGCATAGGGCGCCTTGGCTACTGAAAGACTCCTGGATGCCGGATAATTCTGTGACCGATACTGCTTTCCAATTGATCAAGATAAAAGCTTGCCTAGAATTCTTGAACATCAGTCATGCCGACTTTCAACCAGCCATCAGCGATATCACACGCCAGTGGCTTGACGATCTAGAGCACAACCATCCACATGGAGCTTATGTTTGGCCTCATTCCCAGAAAGCCGACACCAAGTTTTACCGACTTGATGACAACGTCTGGATCTGGAAAGCCCTGAAAGACATTGAGCTTGGTCAGTTTCTGACGCATGCGACAAACTCTTCGTCGCCCCATATTTCGAAATTGAGGAAGAGGGACGCAAATCTTGAAGTGCAACAAGCGGTCCTGCGACGATTCACTACGGAGAATAGCATGTTGAGGCAGAGAATGTTGGCAGTCTCTCGATCATCGAGAGATACACGATTCCTATTTCATGCCCGAGATACGGTTTTGTTCCATGCCAAGGGCTGGGGTTTCATTTTGCCAGAAACAAACTTTGCAGAGGTCTGGAAGAACACCATTGACGTTCAAAAGTATCACGAAGAAAACCAGGAAACCAGATGGGACAACGCGCTACGCTATGCCCTCTCGATTTCCATGGCCTGTGATGGATTCAGCATCAACCGAAAATCTACTTCAGACATAATCAAAGGCTCGCTGCATGTTTTGATCAGCAGTTCCAGTCCAAATGGTTTGATAATGGGTCAGCTGGATGAAACGTCGAAAAAGCCCATTCAATTCGTCAGGGAAGACGATCGCGACTTTTATTTCCATACAAGTTTTGAAATACCATTCATTCTTCTCACGAAGGCCGCAGAGGTCATGGCTTCCCTGAAAAAAGAATCGAAAACAACCATGCCTGATGAAAGATCTCGAGCTACTATAGCAAGGGACGCGACCGCAGGATTTCCACAGAGCACACCACAATCGACACTACATTTCAGTATCGCCAATAGGGATGGTGAATTGTTGCTCCTGAGAGCAGGGCCGAATGATGGAGTTGTGACAAAATCATCCAGATTGATCAGACCAATGAAGAAAATTCTTCCATTCAATGATTGGGTGGAATCACGCAGTGTTGTCGAGATTGACGACGAGTGGCTATTCAACCGTCCTTCTTTCTTCTCAGAAGGCCACGACAATGATAGCAACCTTTGCACAGACATTGGTCTCAAGCTAGACGAAATCAATGAGATTGGCTTGTCTTTAAGTGCAACAATAGAGGAAGCTGCCACACAATGGCGAAAGAAGCAACCGAAGCAAATTCCATCAGAACCTGCAGATGTGACACTCGACCACAAGCCTCTCAGAGTATTTATGGTGGATATCGCCAAGAAAATCAAGACGAAGGGCAAGAAGACTGGCAAGGGAGTTTCTTATACTTCCCGCGAGCTTAGCAATTCTGGGCTGTGGAAGGATCTTGTAAAGCCTCGCACAGCGGAGTTGGCTAAAAAGCGCTTCGTTTGGCTTCGCGATCCAAACTACGAGACAGCGCTTATTAGCTTCGCTGGCAGCCCGAAAAATGAGTTCATTTCAATGTCTGAATTCTTCAAACTGCATTCTCAAGGCGACCAATCATTCTCCGAGGAGACGACAATGTACCTCAACACTTGGGAGACAGAGATTCACTTGAGCTTCTACCAATTGGTCAAGTCAGAGTCTGGCTCTAAATCCAGATCTGACGACCTGACCAACTCATTCAAAGAGCAACTCCCGGGGCTCAGAGAGTGGCATGTACGTAAAGCTTCGACGGGATTTCGTTTCGCCGGAGACTTCTTTGACCGATACTGGACTTGCCACTTCATTGAATACCTTCCAGGAAGGACGACCTTCTCGGATAGCTCCGTCGAATTCTCTCCGGGCAATCGAGAGACAGAGAACCGTAACTGGGATTTCAAATTCAAGCCGTCATCTGAGGACAGATCCTGGACACAGAGAAAGATTCTGGAGTTGCACCTCTTTGAGCGAATGTTGACAAGACTAGTGGAAAGCACTGGCGAGATATTCAGCAAGTTCCAGAGAGAATTCAAAGATCCTTCCGCGGAATTTGCTCCCATGGGCCTGGATGAATTAAATTATTTCCAGTCAAGTCCCAAATGGCAAGAGACACAGAACTCACTAAAGGTGATTGCGGATCACCTGGAGCACACGGACGATATCATTACGCGGTGGGAATCACGAGAGAAAGATCGCGCAGGCGAGCAGCCAAGGTGGACGCGTTATGATGAGGGCCAATTTCGTCGAAGTATCAACAAACTGCGTGTCTCGACGAACAGCATGATTCGCGAGTTCCGAGCCCTCCATTCCAGAATCATATCGTTTCGGGAGTCGCTCATAACTCGCCAAGATCAAACTCGCAGCGAAATCGCCGTCCGAGGATCAGAAAATATTCGTTTCTTCACATATGTTACCGTGGTATTCCTACCCTTGGGATTTGCCTCCAGCATTTTCAGCATGAGTGACGTGCCGGACCATGCGCTCGTCAACAACTTGATAACCTTTGCTCTCGAGGCCATAATTCTCACCGTGCTTGTTGTAATGTCTGCAAAGAGAGTATTGAGTGGGATTGCAAAGATATCTGACCCCATCCGGCAAAAGGCCAGAGCAGAATTCGGAGGCTTTAGTTTCTTGATCCTGTACATAATCATCGAAGTTCCGGCGCAGAGAGTCTCACTGGCCATAGAGGCACTTCGAACACCAAGCATCAGCCTCCCAGCAGTCATAAATGTGATTGTTGGGGTATTCGCATTACCTTGGTGGGTATTCACTTTTTGTATCCAGTTCATAGCATTGAACGTCGCAGACCTAGCCGATTTCGCATGGAGTAAGTTCTCTGGCCGGCTTTCGCCGCTTTCTTTCAAGCCTTGGAAGTTAACAAATTTTTGCAGCATCAATGTTCAGTCTGTGTACACCTACTTCTCGGCCGATTGTAGCACAGTGGGGCAAGGAACCTGCACGTCGTTTAGCAGGGCAAGCACGAGACACGGATCTAGAGGATGGCGGAGAGGATATTCTAGACGAAGACCACGGAAGACATCTGCAGATTCTCATCACACCAGCACCTAAATTGAGGCCTTTTTACGCCAGCAGAGAAAAAGCAAAAGCAAGGATGAACGAACGGACAATAAATGACAGCTCGTCATCGACAGGGTAATATAGGCACCGAAAATAAGCATCCAGGTTTTTGGCATAAATGGATTCTCTATCAAGGTAGATCAAAAAATCGATTGATCCAAATAAAAGTCATGCCGTATGTGCGCTATCGTTTCTGTGTCGTGGCCATGAAAGGTCCGCTCTGCAACTGACTCTTCACATTGCGCAGAGCACTCTTTTGTTACTTTTCAAATGGTACTGTAGTTCCAAAGCAAATACCAAAATAATACCAACCCGTGACTCACGCCAAGCGACTTATTCAATGGCAATCAGAACTGCATTGTTGATCAGTGATCTACTGGTGCAGAGCTACTATCAAATACGACTATCCAACTTCCCAAGGCCTCCCAATGATCAAACTCTCTACAAGTAGTCTGTACGACGAGGTGCCTACATTGATAGCATGGCAGCACACATGCATTGAAACCAACAATATATGTGCACAAGTCCGGCAACAGCAGCACTGGAGGGCGGCATAAAGAGTCATGTCAGTTGAACAACATTGAATAGACACAAGGCAAACCCCACTTCAGTCTCCAAGCAAAGGGCCCTGTAACGTACTCGCTATACGATAGAACTATCTGCTTCTGAAACTTGCTCCAGGTCAGGCACTCAGCAAAAAGGAAAATGAAAGAAGCCTATTGGCTCCTTCCTGTCGCCGTTTGCACCTTCACTACCAGGCAACGACGGCAGGCGCGCACCCACAGAGCGGTGAGTCGTGAAAGCCGCAGCAGAGTGGCAGAATTTCTGGGCCAACTACAAATAGCTCGACCTGCCGCTGAAGTCTTTTTCCTTCCTCCTTTCTTTTCTTTCCCAGGCGGCGGCGGGGTCGTGTGGCGCCGGCGGCGCATACTAACCCTACAGCACTGCTCGTGCCTGAGGATGGATCAAAAAGATCTTCAGGCTGTCGGTTGTTCAACTGCCGGCATGACTTGCTTGGCGGCAAAAGTCTACGGGCTAATTTTTGGAAACAACCATGGACTGTCCGTGTGATGATCCAATATTCTCTCTATTTTTCATTGACAGCTGAGTCTTGAGCTTGGTGTTGAAGAAGAGTGTATTGTTTGTTGTGACGGTGACGTTATCTACGTTGGTATCCATGTTCATGTATTATTTGAACGAGTCTATCTCTACTCGGTAGAATGTGCAATCGTGTGTCGTCTCGCCTGACATCGCGTGTGGTCGAGGGCAAGTCTTGTCGCGTCTCTGTAAACCACGTTTGGCAAATTGTCGGCTCTAGGTTCCTTAGCAGCGTGTATCGTGTTGTTCTGGAAAGAACCCAGAAGGCCATAGCAACTGCCATTACTGGTGTCACAATCATTCACTCCACCCCAGCACTTTTTTCCCATTTTTGTGCCATCACGCCAATCACCAGACACCCTTAGGCCATCCCGTACAATGTCAAAGCAGTACCAATCGCTCCAGCAAACATTGCCGCGACGGTCACATACGAGGACACTGACAACAAAGACGTGCCGCTGATACCGTGGCCAGACGTGCACCCACCTGCCATTCTCGATCCGATCGCCAGTAAAACGCCACCTCCCACAACTCTGAGGGGATCCACCTCCATTGCACTCATGTCAGGGGCTACAGGATACAACGTCGAGATGATGCGAGCCCCCAGAGTGACGCCAGAAACGAACACAACTGTTGTGAAGGACAGAGGACCACTCGAGCTCTTCGACCCTTTGGCGACGGACCAGAAACATTTGCCCACCTCTTCAAATGCTGTAGAGGTACCCATGAGTGTTTTTCGCAGTGTCGCAGAGAGCAGCTGGGATCCAGCAATCAGCAAACCACCAGTGACTGGGTGTACGATTCCCCGTGAGGTATCAGCTTTTGCAGCCACTGCAATGATGACAGTCGAGATAAAGACGGCTTCGATGGCCGCCACGACTCCCAAATCGCTGATTCCGAGTCGCTTGTCGAGTGATGTCGGCACTGTCGTCTCGCATTTACCGCTGGAAGCCTTTGATAGATATGGCTGGAGGATACCCGTCCACAGGATACCTCCGACGACGAGTCCGGACAGAGTGTATAGACCCGATTCGATTCCGGCGCCGACCTGAGCAAAGACAGTTCCGGGGCATGATCCAGAAAGTGCCATGCCAGCACCTAGTATAAGACCGCCGACAATGTTACCGTCCATGATGTTGAACAGACCGATCGACGAGTAGCTTCGTGGGCTCATGTTGATTATCTTCAGATGCTGCAATAGTGTCACCACGGCACTTTTTACGTCAGTTTCACACACAGCAATGATGGATTTGGCTCGAATCGAAGAGACTGGACATACGTGCTGCCCGCCGCAGCCGACAAGAACGACTCCAGCATATGGAAATTGCTCAAGGTTAGCTGCGAGAGAATGACCTCGGGTCTATGCATTCCGGCCGCTGTCAAAGCAGCACCAAAGGCAGAGCCACAGAAGATCGTCGTCAAAGTATTCTTCGCATCCATTGTGTCGGTCGGTATTTTCGCGTTTTCAGTATGCAAAAGAATTGTCAGAGGAATAGCAAAGACTCGTCCAACACGGTAGATAAGAGTATCGATCCCTTGTGTCGAGTTTCCTGATCACTCGGATACCACGGTAGCACCCAAAAGCGACTACCGTTGCGCTGCGGCGACCAGATTCTAGTCGTGTCAGGGGCTCATTTTTGCCGTCTCGAACAACATATTAACACGCACAATAGGGCAAGAGGTATATCTCGGGGACCTTCTGAGGGCAACTATCTAGGCGGGCCAACTAGGCACTCGACGAACTAATAATGATTTTCTTTCCTTCTCCTTCGTCTTGACCACGAGCCCGAAGCCGGGCCCTTGCCAGTCGGTGCGGCCGACCGCAATTTCAACGTCGCCGCCATCTTACTTATCAATTGCGACTTTAGCAGGCCAGTGACCCCTTAGCCTGAGCCGGGTCGAAGCAGCTGAGTTGACCTAGGGCATGCACAACACTAGCGGGCCTCTCATAGCATAGCGACTATGGACACTCTTCGGGCTTCATATTCCAAGAGGCTCAACTGTGCTCCCTATGAGTCTGACATATGGTACGATTTGTGCGTCATGCACAGGGTCCAGCGAGTTTGAGCAAGCATATCCCCATAAACGGTTTTTACCTGCATGGAGCATGAACGCCGTTATGCAAGAACATTGCTGCAGATCTCGGCCGGGGACTCATGAAACAGAACCCATCTAAGTGGTTCTCTCGGGGTTCCATTGCGGCGACCAGAACGCCGTCCACTCGCTAGGTTCGTAAGTAGACGGCGACCATATCGCGGCTCCTCTAGGTCTCTGGGATCCCCTGACTCGGCGATCTCGGGCACTAAAAAATCGCCCCATGAGCCCAGCATCGTCAAGGCTCTCGGAATAGAGCCTGCCATGCTGGTTTACGGGCAAGATAATGCACAAATCAAAACGGCGTTCATAACATGTGTGAAATTAGTTGTATTAAATGTAGTGCATTATAGATCATACCTGGCTACTCGGCGACCATAAAGAAACCATGTTATAGCTCGGCGACCTCGTCCTGCTTACGTTTACAGAAAGTTGGGTCCGTCTATTCTTCAAGGTCAGGGGTATCGGTATTTGGGCCATGCTAGACATTGCTCATTTGGTCGTTGTTCGGTCCCGGAGACAGAGTATATATGTGTGGTACTGCACCTGCTGGTGCATCGATTGAAACCACCTCCGGAATTTTTGCCACGATTTGGCGCTTCGAGGAGAAGGATACCTGGACCTGTCGCCAGAAGCGGTGGCAGAATTTCCCGTCTAACAAGTCAGGTGCTGGGCGCATGCATGGGCTGGCCAAAGACAGGTGCAGAGGACATCAAGCCACCAAGGAGTTGCAGGAGTCTCGACAGCGACGTGAAGTTCTAAAAAGCAAAGGTTCCCGCTTGTGTGTAACGACAACTACAGTGCCTCTATACTACACACGCTTGAGACGAAGAGTTCCAGGGTGGGTTCGCAGATGATAGAGATAGCACGCGCAGAGCAGCGCTTGAAAGAGTGCCGCTATGTGTGCTGAGATATACAGGGGTTGATTTGGAGCCGAGGTCTACCATCCAAGTTCCCCAGTTCTCCGCTGTGCCGGGCCAAAGCTCGAGCTCTGAAGCCCCCATCTTCTGGAAATAACAGCGGCTTGACGTCTTCTCTAATGCGGGGTGCTTGAACCAATCGCAGCGCATGGTCGAATTGTACTGTCTATCATCAAGTTGAGGCCTCGGTAAGAAGTTTGGTGATCATTTAAGAATTCGAGTCGTTTTATTTGTGCAATTCTTATCCTTTTGCTATTATTGTGAATGCCATCAATGTGTAGCCAACAAGTAGCATCATATTAGGCAGTCCCACTCATAATTGCTTGTGAAGTTATTTCATTAAACATCGTCCACAACTTCATATTACATATCAAACAAACGCATCATGTCCCGGACCCTCACTCTCAAGAAAACACCGGGCAAGCCGGGCCAGGTGTACTACCCGCTCGAGCTGACCACAAAACCCATCCCCAAGCCGGGACCGGGTCAGCTGCTGATCAAGATTCACGCCGCCGCTCTCAACCACCGTGACTTTTTCCAGCGCCAGGCTCTGTACCCGGGCCTGTCCTTTGACAACCCGATCCTTGCCGACGGCTATGGCACCGTCGTGGCCCTGGGTCCCAACGTGTCCGCGGCCTCGGAGAAGCTCCTGCATAAGCCCGTGGTCCTGACCCCTTCACGCGGCTGGGCGCGCGACCCGGACGGCCCCGAGCAGATTACCAAGTTCAGCGTCATTGGCGGCGCGGCCCTGTACCCCGACGGCACGGCGCAGGACTACATTGCCGTGCCCGAGGACGAGGTCGAGGCGAGCCCGGAGCACCTCTCGTCCGCCCAGGCCGCCGCCCTCCCGCTCGTCGGCATCACGGGCTGGCGGGCCCTGGTGACAAAGTGCGGGCTGTCGCCGGCCAACGCCAAGGGCCGCAACGTGCTGGTGACGGGCATCGGCGGCGGCGTCGCCCTGCAGGTCCTGCAGTTCGCCGTCGCCCTGGGCTGCAACGTCTACGTGACCTCGGGCTCGCCGGAGAAGATCCAGCGCGCCATCCAGGAGCTCGGCGCCGCGGGCGGCGTGAGCTACCGCTCCAAGACGTGGGACAAGGAGCTGCTCAAGCAGCTGCCCCGGGACCGCCCCTACCTCGACGCCGTGGTCGACGGCGCGGGCGGCGACATTGTCGGCCGGGCCGCGCGCCTGCTGAAGCCCGGCGGCATCATCTCCTGCTACGGCATGACCACGTCCCCGAAAATGGACTGGCTGATGCAGGCCGTGCTGAAAAACGTCGAGCTCCGCGGCTCGACCATGGGGTCGCGCGCCGAGTTCCGCGACATGGTGGCGTTTGTGCGCGACAAGCGCATCACGCCCATTGTCAGCCGGACCGTCAAGGGTTTGGATAACCTGGCCGGCATCGATGGGCTCTTTGAGGACATTAGGGAGGGCAAGCAATTTGGCAAGCTCGTTATTGAAATCTCCGAGCCTGGAGTCGGAGTAGACAAAGTGGCGGCCAAGCTGTAAGAATACGCAGAATACATGTAGAATCTTGCTTCGTAGTTCAATAATCATGACTCCATGTACAATTGAGGCATGGTAGATCCCATCGTCACTTTGCTAACATTTGGTTCCGACCCAGTCACCTGTAGTTATTCACCTATAGTCACACTGCGTATCAACTGCATCATGTCAAGTAGACGTTTGGACGATATGGTACAATGGATATATTGCCAGGCCGTAAGCTAAGCCGGCCACTGCGTGGGTGAAATGATCACAACCATGTCAAATGGGCCAGAGGGCACCAATGACATTGCGCATACCCCTTTCACACGTAGGGGGAAAGCATACCCTTAACCGATTCCTCGATTCCCTTTCTAGGCCTTTCCCGAGGCTCTAACCGTTGCAAAATCAAATCAATCATTGTCGCCACGAAACGCCCATTCTGCCAATCCCTTGTTTGTTTGGTTTTCCTACAAAGTCGATCGCCTCGTGTGGCAATAGCCTCAGGTTGCTTCCACAGTATTCATGGTACTCCATCAAGGTGTTCCTTCGTCATCGTCGGATGTGGCCGATTCTGGCGCACTCTTTGGCGAGGAAGATAAACTAATTGCAATCTTCTTGGGTCCGCCTCCGGCATCCCGGGCGCCGGAAAGACGCTTCTTCTTCCCGAAAATGCCGGATGTACTTGAAGCGTTGGAGCTGGCTGATGTGCTATTACGTCTCTTGTGAGCCACAAGTTTTCCGATTTCGTCCTCTTCATCCTCTTCTCGTCGACGCTTTTCAGATAGCCTTTCGGGTGGGCTCGGCAAAGATCCCAAGGGGTTGGACTCTTCCTCATCCATCTTTTCGTCCTTGCCTTGGCTATCGCTAACCAGGTCGCCTTCCTCAATACTCTCATCAACATCCTCATCGGATGCATAGTCGACCAATTTTGACGGCGGCAGGTTGCCATTCGCCGAAGAAGTGCGATTGGCGATTCTGATCTGGAGCTCATCCTCTTCGTCGGAAGTGTTCCAATATTCATCATCGTTCTGATCTACTGCGAGCTGCTCCATGACGCCGGTCCTTGGGTTCATTACCTGTCCTTGTCTCGCCCGTCTGGATTCACTATCAGGCTCGAATGAACTGTCTGGTTGTGGTGGTGGTGCCGTGAAGCCTTTCGTGGATTCGTATCTCTCGAATATCCCCTTGAATGGCTCCATGTAAGCTAGCTTTTCAATTCTCTCCCGGAACTCTTCGACGACATGCTTGATGAGATCTTGAAGACCCTCCTTCTGAATGTGTGTAAAGAATTCGAGGCAAGCAGATGTCAGCAAATTGTCCCGAGGCATGGTAGCAAACAATACGTCGAGAATGCTGCTAACAACGGAGCCTTGAGTAATTTGCTTGATGTAAAATTCGTCCTGAATGCCAATGAGTTGCCGTAGGAATCGAATCGCAACTGTTCTCTTGTTAGCCTGGACGAAATGAAATGCTCTTTCGTCAAATTCTTACCGAGCTTGATGAACTTTTCCGGTGATTTCAGAAGCTTTTCAATATGCTTCACTATGTTATGCTCCAGGACGAAGTATTTGCTGCGGTGGTGATGTTGTCGGATGAAGAAGCAAAGAATCTCGATGAGGTAGGTGAACATGGAGGCTTGCTGGACGGTGAAACTCATATTGGTTCGGCCTTCGAGAGCCATCAATGGCGCAAATAGCCTCAATGCAGACTTTTCGTAGAAAGACTCCAAAAACCTCTCCTGTTGAGGATCAATGGCCGCCTGAAGCCTGGCCTGGGCGCGCGCCGCATAGTCACCACCGTTCGCTTTCGCAAACGCTTGCTCTTGAAGCAGCGGGCCTTGATCGAGCAGAACCTTGAGGGCGTCGGATACCTGAGACTTTACACCCAGGTCCACCTCGACCAGAAGGAGATCAATGAGAGAGTCAGTCAGAGGCGGCTGATTCTCGCTGAGTTGTCGATAGATGGTCTGGCGTATCATTTGAGGATCGTGGTCTATCATGCACACCATGATATCAGTAGCTCCAACACGAACGGCAGTATCCGTGTGTCGTAAGCCGTAATTGATGACGGATAATAATCCATGCACGATAAAGTTGTTGTACAATGTTTGCCGAGCCGGCGGTTGAAGGTTCTTGGCCACGGTGCAGCATTGCTGAATGAAGAGCACCGCGTCTTTTTTCCTCCTATTGTCCTCACCCATCTGCTTGAATATGTCAAACAACTCCATCAAGAAGGTCGAGTTTGCTTGAATATGTTGTACAATATCCACTTGGTTAAAGAATATCAACGAGTTCAGCACCGAGAAGGTGTTATCATCCAGGATACGGGCCAAGACGACATCCTTGAGATATTGCAAACGATATGTCTGGTGGATCTTCTTCTGAATTTGCGCATCCTCAATCTTGACGACTTCTTTGTAGCGGCTCTTGTCTTCGAGCCATTGGCGATGATTAGCCTTGTGGCTTGGGAAATCCGGGTCGTATTCCAATGCCCCGACGACGCCAATAACACATTCATCGGATACAGCATGCTCAATGATGTTTGTGTCATTGAGCAGAATGATGATCTTCATAATGTTGCACAAGCGATGCAAGTCATTCAGGCTTTCCATATCTTCGGCGTCTGACACGAGCGGGCACAGCTTTCCGATGAGCTGCTCGGTCAAGACGTATTTCGTTAGAGCATCGCGACCACCCGCAGTATTACTCATCATGCGCAGTTGTGTCTCAATCTCGGGGAGATTGCGCAGACTTGGCTCTGGTAAGGTGATTGGGTTGGGCGCATCCATGGCGAGATCGTCCGAAAAGCTGTCGTCGGCGCCGCTGAGGGCGCGATAGGGCGCTTGAATCTGGTTGATAAAGCGCCATATCATTGTACAGCCCTCAGCTTCCTGGAAGCTGAGGGCCATGTCCACACCATTACTGGGCTCGGTCCATACGATCAGAGTTTCTGAGGACCAAACAAGTCAGCCGTCACGTCATAGCATCTTATCAGCGCTCAACCTTGAACCTACCCTGCTGTTTATGAAACGAGTCTCCTTTCGCGACTCGCGTCTCTAGTAATATACGATGAGGCGGATCTTCGGATTCGACTGTCACTCTGGGTTCTCTCTGTTCACCGTCGGCCTACGCGCGAATTTGAGTTAGCAGACATTCGTCCTTTCTTGAGCCTTTTGTGGATGTGGATGTGGAGATGAAGGGTGATTGCGGCGATGGCAGACGTCGCGCAGACGCGCATATCAATGAAGATGAGTAGGGTGGATGATAGAGGAAGCAGATGATGGCCCCGTAATCGGCGCCTGTGAAATGCGCCACGATCCAGACTCTGCGATGCTAGAGAAAAGGTGAGGACTAACGTGAATGGCGGCGGTGCAGAAGCCGGTGCCGCGGTCAAACCAGTCATTGTTGCGAAGCTCGTAGACTTTGACACGCTTCTTATCCGTCGACTGATGAGGCACAGGCTGTGCCGCCATCGTCAACGGCTCGTCGGAGTCGAGATCGGGAGCCAGGCGACTGTTGTACTGAAGCAGTTCGGGCGCGAGGTCGAGATGCTGCTGGAGCGAAAGTTCCGTGTCGGCCTGACTGAGGAGGGTAAGCGCAGCCAGCTTTTCGACCTGATGGGAAGGCGCGCGCTAGGAGACGGGCGCGCACGCGACGGGAAGGATGGCGAGGTTGGTGTGAGGTCAGGATTGAGTTGTCGTTTCGTGACCGTGATTATGCAAATATGCGCAGTTGCGGGTCGGGGGTCGGTGACGGTGCGAGGCGACTAGCGAGAGCAGATGCGTGGACCGTGGACCGTGGACCGTGGGACCGTGGCAGCGTGGATCGTGGCTCTGGCCTGGCGTCGGGTGGGACCCTTTTTTTTCCTTCCCTGCCTTGGGATGATGAATGGGACGGGGACGGGGACTGGACTGGCTCGACTGGATCGTTTCTTGCGGCAGGCGGCGTGCGGATCTTGGCCTTGGTGGGCGCTGTATCCGTGTGTAGCTGCTCCTCACTCTGTCACCACTCATCTGCCAGACAAGCCAGAGTCGAATTTTTTTTCTATTATTTTTTTTTTTCTCTTTGCCCGCCTGCTCCCTGCTATTTCTAGTGCGGGCCCGTGCTAAGGATGCCGCAGATAGGCAGTAGCCAGTAGCTTGAGTAGGGGGTCGTGGCAAGTTTGTCGATGGGCACGCGCGAGGCGGGAAAAAGAGCCAGAGCACAAACCACAACGCAATGATAAGATGCCGGTCCCCAAAGAAAAGACAGAATTAATTTTACCAGAGATCAACGGTCAACCGGTATTAGCAATAGATCGCATGGGGGGGATTTGCGCAAGCAGCCAGCAGGCCGTGGGCCAGTGTGTTTCGAGGCTGAATTTAGGTTGATGCTCCCCTGCGCGCCGAGTGTGACGTATTTTGTTGGTAGAGTTTAACGGATTGGACGCTGGACGCTGGGCCGTGCCGCACGCACGCAACAAGTCAAACGCTCGGTTAGGAAAGTGCCAACAGTACGCACGTAGATCATGAAATGAATTGACAGTAGACAAAAGCGCAATGTTTTAATCGCAATGAGGCATGCGCAAAGCCACGGAGAGAGACCCTTTGGTGATGCGCGCGATATGAGGCGGACGATGGTATGAGTGGGAAAAGGTGAAGTCCGTGAGGAAAAGTCCGGTCGTGCGCCGCGTGATGTGCGATGTGTTTGCCGGTCTGCGGTGCGTTGCGTTGAGTGAGATCCCTGCTGCAAGTGGCGGCAAATTGGCTGGGCAAGTTACTGGCCAGGGTCGGAATGAAGAGAAGAGAGATCGAGAAGAAAACAGATAGCCAAGAACGAATTACAACATCCACGCAAACGACGACATGGCATATACTTTGAAACCGTTTGTCTCTATCTGCTTCCTGCTAGGCTGTTATCGAATATCATTGGATTTCCAAGTGGAAAAAATAGATGCTGAAAAAGTTCGAGAACAACTTTTCTCTCCTTTCCTTTCCTGGTATCGATCTTGGCAAGGTTCTGACTGGCCGTCTTCCAATTCATCATTTTCAACCACTCAGAGCAAGGGAAGCACAAGATAATATGGGTCCCCTTGTTCAAGGCTTTTTAGATTTTGGGGTCCTGCGCTGGGTTGGATTTCCTACATGACGGCATCAACCAGACGTCAGTCATCAAGCAGGTACAAATACCCCAAATTGTGTAGTGTATGCTGATAGGCAGAAAATATAGACGAAATATTTTGCTTTGTTCATTTGAATCGTCCTGCCCTTACATAATACGTACCCCAACTAGTGGCGCAGACTCATACAACACTAATTCTACATCTTAAATCACGAGAATACCATATGACGGCTTGTGGAATAGGTTTGCGATTTATACTATGTATATCATTCTAGGGTCATATTCCCGCTGCCCGTTCCCTGCCTCTGTCATAGTTAGTAGGCATTTTCCAGGGCGTTCCCATTGACCCTTGACCTTGGCTTGGACCCTCCCAAGAGCTCCGATGTCTGCATTCAACCTAACTTAATGCTTGCTCCCCCGTCCCCATTCTCGTCCCGTCCGCGCCCTGAATGGGCCCTTAAATCCACTAACGCAGTCACCAAAATCCAGGTAGTATGCGTCCAGATGTCGTCGCGCTTTTCCAGAAAAAGGCTTGACCAAACCTTGCGAAGCACGTGCCTCGATACACTTGTGTTTACTATATTCGCCATGATACCTCTATAATGTTCATTGATACCAGCTATATATGTATGCAGCTGATAAAGTCTTTTTGATTCGCATCTTTTCATGTCAGCGCGGTAAGTCGCGTTCCTCCCCACGTCTATCAATACGATTCGTCCCCAGATAAACTAAAAGCGGCTATGGGTCACGCTGGACATTGGCGCAACGGAGTCAAATGGAGTCGCTTAATGGAGCTTGTTCTTAAGCTCCTCAGTTTGAGTAATGAACGACATGGTGTCAGAACTTCGTCTCTTGTCGTCAGGTTTATCTGATTGAGACAGGTTATACGTTAACACGATTTACATTATCACTTCAAAAGCGATGGGTGTTTCGATTCCTTGAAAAGTTTTACAAGATTGCCAATGCCTCAGCACAGACTGCAAATAATTTATTGTTCGCGACAGAACATCCGTGAACAATACCAATTCATAGGATACTTGTTTAGTCATCACTCGAAATATGCTCCTTATCTGTGCTTAAAGTAAGTTAGTATCTTTTTCCAACCTTCTTTGGTTTTTCTCAGGATTCTGGGCTACTCGACTTTAGATGTTCAGCCTTTGCGAAATATATTGGTCTTCAGCCTTGCCTGGCTCTATTTACGACAGTCCGACGAACACCGCCCTCCAGCTCCATCATGAAGCTGAGACAAATGCTCCCGTGTGACAGATTCCTTCATCTCAGGTAGGTTGTGGCAAGACACAGGAAAACTAAATCACAGGTATACCACAAGGGGCTGACGCCATTAGCTATCCATTACCACTTGATGGAAGCTGTTGGTTGTCCGTAAGGCGTTCTCTCGTCTATACACACGTAAGATTCTTGACTGATTGTAATTGTGTTGATTAGCATCTTCAGGGGTTCTCGATATATTCGTATACATCACCTAAATTATGCAGTAAGCATCAAAGTTCTGTGGTGGAAGACTTCACGGCTTCGACACCGAACAAACATAGTATATTGACCCTGACTAGGAGGATTTGCTTTTGTTGTGTCTACTCTGCTATCATGTCAACAGCATCAATGCATCGCAACTACACTCAATACCATCAATGTTTTAGAAGTGTTATAAAACTTCTGTCAAAGTTCGTCGGATCTGGCTCGCGTTTCATCTACATCAGCGGGTTGAGTTCTGTCCAACTTGTGAAGAACTTCAAGATCCTTCAAGACTCAATGTTCTCTTATTTGTATGCAATGGAACATCTTGGAATGCGAATCGGGAGGCATTCTCACGGTGATCTCATCAAATTTGGACGGATATTACGGCAGTCTGGAGATCGACAAGGTCAACAATTGTACTCCCACTACATACAAGGGATGCGGTCTCTCTAAAAGAATCATTCCCCAAGACGACGGGTGTCCTTTCCGTCAAGGAAATCGATGTCTTTTGAGGCAGGTATTGTGCTGTCTCGGTACCTTTTCTGGAGATTATCTCGAATTCTCGTTCACTAGAAATCTTCAACGTCGAGGAAAGGCAATGTAGTACAACCAAAGACTCATAGACTATACGATCTCCTCCCATACATGAGCCATGCCTTTGTTTCGACGGTTGGTGGTCACAATTGATATGGATATCACGCAACGACAAACAGGCAGTTGTCATCAGGATCATGACCGGAACCACTTGGAGGAAGTGCCGTTTGCCGTGTGCCGTGTGCCGCCCGTCGTCTTCTTATTCTCAACGCGTTTGCGTGTATGGTGGCTCAGCCCTGAACACATTGTCAGTGCGAACTTTCTAGAACTCTGGTCTATCAAGGCCAACGGGTTTCAGCGTGTTCTCTCGCCATACCATCTTGTCTGGGTTTAACCTGAGTCGCTATACTAAAGCTAGATTGAACTCGTGATTGCGTACATTCGTCCACGTTCTAGTGGTACCAAAGCCATTACCCAAGTACTGTCTCCTTGCACTCGGTCTTGTCTGGTAGACTCGTAAATATCATGTCTCCTTCAGTTAATGATATCCGAGAATTGAATATTTTCGATTGTTTTGTTATTGCCGCCTTGCAAACATACAATTGATTAACGGAGCATTTTCAGCGTCTGCATCACCAAGAACAGAGTAAGTACAACATGTTGAATAGAAACGTGATACTAGTTGGACGAGTTGCAACGCACACAAGTCAAATGGCCATTAGTGGAACTAGAACACTTGTAGAAACCTTGTTTTGTCTTACCCACCCAATCAGAAACTTGATTCCGCTTCCACGGCTGCTTTAATCGCCAATTCTCCAGAGTCAGGGCCAGGAACGACACTACGTTTGCGCCGATTAGTGTTATGCATAGGGCAATAGTGTCAACACCGTCCAGAGTTTAAGCAAGGGAAACAAAGCCAGGAGCAGTAGTAAAGTTACAGAAATTATAAAGAAAGTAGTTGAGATGACACGAGGTCTTGGCACGATAGGATCAGATTTGAGCACAGTAGGTAATCAGAAAATTCGTTCCATCCCCACATGATAAGTCTTAGAAATTCTGAAACACATATCAGAGTATATGACGACGAGGCTTGATCGGTCTCCAGAATTTTTGAGTCAACCCGGAGCGCCCTCCGCTGGATTAGCTCAGCACTAGATATACAAATATACCATCAGTGCATCCATGTTTGCCAGGAAGCAGAATAGCTGGCCCAAGCTATATAGACGAGGAGGCTGTTTGAGATAGATTCGCGGACATTCAAGATCCCGTCCAAAATTATTGAATTGGGCCGTTGAGCTGATGGCCCTAATATGATAAGAAACCGCACTTGGGCGAATAGAGAAATGATCATTGACGAGCTTCTTGCTGAAACAGTTGGGCTATACCATAACGGCTGTATATGACGGTCGATCTCCCCGTGCGCCACGAGGAAGACCCTCTTCTTCTTGAGCCCCATTTTGAGGCAGATAACAAGGAAGGTATGAATAGCTTGCCATGCATTGCACAGACGAAACTTGTGATGGAAAGACCTTGGCGACACCTACTTCTTACGATTCGGGTCAGGGGAAAGTCCATGAGGCGCATGTCTCCGGCATATGGAAAGGTGAGACAAGACGGGCTAGATGGTCAGCGGCATCATGACTTGATTTAACCTAGATGAGACCATGTACCCTATACCTTGAGCAGAAGTAAGACATTCTTATTTTCGAATCACAAGCAAAGAGATGTAAGGAATCTATGGCAATACCGAAAGTCTTGCGGTGAGCGAGGTTGACCGACAAGAGAGGGGAGAAGAATGGAAAAAATCATGGAGTCGTCCGAATACGATTCCACAACGTCCAGTGGATGAGCTGACTTTGAGCCAGCTGAACGACTGAGTGCCGTGCTACAGTACACCTGATCGTAGAAGCAAGTGGATCGTGTAATTAGTAGCAAGCTGAATGCCCCATGCCTAATACCTACCTGGCAAGCATGGGAACTCGGCACTAGAAGGAAAGTGAGCTAAAGAAGGCGAGATCCAAAGTCGTAGCCCGTTTCCGCAAACCCGGATCGGACCCGAGATGCAGCTACGGGGTTTTGACCATGTCGGATCTCTCCTGTCCTTCTTGGGAAAGATATATTGCCAATCTTTAGTCATATTCGCCAGTCTAGGCCGCGCAAGGTATCCAATTGCGGACAAGCACCTGCAGCACGACCTGAGGCTCAATCAGCTCGCCTCGGCTCTAGGCCTCGTTCATGATCAGATTGTACGCGCCAGCAAGTGTGATTGAGTACGCAGCCATGTGGGTGCGATATCTGGCGAGCATTCCGTACTTGGCCAAATGCTTCCGAACTGAGCAGTAAATGGGCTGCTGAGCTGTCCCGGCGATTCCTAAACGAGCATGTATGGCCAGATCAGTCTCCGAAAACGTCGCAACGGATGGATATTCGTCATACATAACTGACAAGGTACCACAGCGGCTACCTATCAGTGTCCGTATTATTGCATTGGAAAAAGGGCCGAGTCGGTGAATTTCTGAGCAAGCAAGCAAGCAGAGTGGACAGAAAAATCCAATGTTTCCGATACTTGATGGGCCATTGAAACAAGGTTGAGACGAACCACGACCCAAGAAAATTCGCTATCTGCCGCATCCTGGCGAGCCCGGCGCATCCTGGACGCAGTAAGACGCTATTTCTGGGCTATCTCTGTCGCTTCTGCCCACTGCTGGCCACTGCTGTTGGGAGGCAGGGGGGGATACGACCGTGGACGCCAAAACGCCATGCCGCTCTGGGTCTAATTTACGGTTCAACGCCCGATAAACGTCCTACCGTTCTCTCGGTTCCCGCAGCTGTCCGTCAGCAGAGGGGAAAGAAACATCCCAGTTAGGCACCATCCTAGGCACATTCAAGTGTTGGTCTGGTATTTCGGAGTACATTGCGAGAAATCTCACCTCCATCTCACTTTGATGACCTACTACTGCTTGGCTACCTTGATGAATGCCCTACATCATTGAAGGCAATTTGGGTCAAAGCAACAGACGGACTCGTTCTCGGGACGAGCTACGCAATTCTCCTGACCATCCAAAGATGAGATGAGATGGGAAAATTAGTCCTGATGACGCCCATAAGGTCACTGCTCTGCGCTTTTTTGAGTTTAATCACCAGGCCAATGGTTCCAGTGCTCTGGGCAAGAGAATTAGAAATATCTGACAGCTCGTGTAGGTACGGAGTACCCTGGCGATCATTGATGCTGGCGAGGCCCGCGCTTGGTACTATGTAGGTGCTAATGTAGCCTTAGCTCTTGTCACAGGGATGTCTGCTGCAAGCTTGTCCTGGCCTATGCCTGCATCCTGCCGTTCCTGGTAAGCTGAGACAGCCTACATATACGGGATCCCTCTTTATCAATATACGTCAAATGGCACTTCAGATCAGGTTATTTATTCCTGGAGCTCCTCATCTTACTTTTCTCCTCCTCTTCTCGACTTGATCGACGAAGTAATCAGCTCACCCAACTAAAACAATCGCTGCCATTCTGCTGCAAAGCAAAGCTCGCTCCATCAACCCACCACCGCGCCTTATACATATTACGACAGCTTATACTAAACGCCAGTGCACACTCTTCGGATCCGACCAGGAACAAGAAACCAGTCCGTAAGCTGCATTGCTGATTGGTCTGACAACCAGGCACAGCGCCTGGTGCTAGACAAGAGCATCCCTCGAGACCCAACAAACAACACAGTACACACAGTTCAGCATCATCAACCATGTCTGTCCTCAATCTTATGAAGAAGGGCCACCAGCAGGCCAAGCAACATGCTGCCAACGAATCAGAAAAGGCCAAGGAAGAGGTGGTGAAGGCGCCTTACAAGCACGTTCCTACACACGCAGCGATAGATGCACTTTCAGGAGCCAATTGGCAAGAGGATTACCGCCAGAGAATAAAGGAGCAGAACAACAAGAGACAGTCCATGCTGCTGTCAACACCAGAGCCAAAGAGGGGCACCATGCCTCGAGTAGCGAGTTCACTCTCTACCGTTTCTTACCCGACGGACAGACCGAGCCCGTTCATGCCCCTTCCCAGAACCTACAGCTCCCAGTCCACACGGACGGTAGACTGGAAAGGAAAGGGACGTGATATCCCACCCCAAAACATGACTGTGCCCTCGGTCCACCGTATCCGGAACAGCGAAAGTCCCAGAAAAGGTATGTTGACCTTTACCGCTCTGCAAACAAACTCGCTAATTCCATTTCAAGTGGCTTATCGCAGCGGTGGATCTGACAACTCGAGCTCTTCAGAGGACGAGCTTGAAGTACACCACCATATTCGCTCCGCTTCTCTTAACAGCAATGCATCCGGAGCATCGCGAAGCACATTGACGCCGCAGCGCAGTCACCGCTTCACGGCGCCTCGCCCCATGAACGGCGAAGTTCTGGCCGCGCAGGCCACTTCCTCATCATTCCCGGCACCTCCGGCCGCCACGGAGTCTACTACAAGCTCTCCACCCATGTCCAACTACGTTTCCTATGCCTCATCCGCGAGATCCGCGGCCTCTTCTTACACAGCACCCAGCTCAAAGTCCTCAACGCCGGCAGCCAGCATCAACGACGAAAGCAAGCGGCCTTCGTCGGCGCTCGAGATCAGAGCTGAGCCAAAGAAGGCCAAGAAGAACCGCTGGTCTTTCATGCTCAGCCGGCGATCATCAACAGTCATTGCTGCATAAGGCGGCTGGGCATGACGCCATGTCTTGGCACATTTTCATATTATTGATTTATTGTCGCTTCTTGCACATTGTATCAAGAGTTCCATATTGGCCACAGCGGGTCTGCAGGCGCAGCAGACAGACCTTTTTTAACGACCTGTGTTATGCACAGGATATTTGCTTCAAAATTATGAGGAGTTTTTAGCGAGGCGCCAGTACACTATTGTTTTCCTGGGAGGATAAATATAGACAAAGTGTTGTTTTTTCATTCATTCTTTTTGTTCTGATCTAGAAGCTCCGTAGAATAGCTGCTGCATACGACATGCAACGCAGGTTCCACCAATGACAAAACAAGCAATATTGATTAATCTTGCATTGCATCAGAGGCGCCGCGACAACCGAGACTACATAGTATGCAAAGCGTCTTGTGATGCATCGCTTCGTTGCCAATGGCATGCTCGTGACAAAGTCTTTTTCTCTCCCCCGCCATTATACCCAATTCTACGCTCATTGAAACATCATTTCTCTTTACTCAATTGACTGGTTTCCCCAAAAACTTTTTTTCCACATGCCCTTGTCAGGTACGCTACCCTGAAAATTGAACATATGGCGAGCTGAAACCCCAGAGATCGTCAGTCTAGGCGCGCCCATGGCCACCTTCAGCCGCACGCCCCATCGGGATTCTCGGTGGCTTCTGCTGAGTTGGGCAAAGCCTCAAAAAGGCCCTTTTTATTCGCTTCACTTGACTGCATCGGAAACGTGACGATCCGCCCCCTCCCCTAATCAGCTAGATTTTTTTTGAACAGCAAATACCAACCAGCCATGTCCATCTGCCACGAGGTTTCTTTCCCTCCACCGCCCGCCCCCCAAAGTGCCGGGCGTGGGGGGTTTAGGCCCGTTGTTCTTGTGCTTCTCACTTCGCTTCTCGAACGATATTGAATACTCAGGGTAGTGGACACTTGGACGCGCGCGCCATGTACGATAATATGTACTGGACAATTTCGGTACCGAGGTACTATTTATCATGGCTTGCATTTTCCAAATCACCATATCCGGCACTATTGATGCACATCGCTATGATTTCCCTCTTTGCGCAATAAACATCGCGTAAACTGGTACCCTGTCCTTTTCTTTTCTTTTTCTTTTTTCCTCCCAAGAACCTTTTTAATACCCGGCCAGTGAACTGTTTATAGAAATAAACTTTCTTGACACTTCCTTCCCGGTCTCGTTCCCGAGCTGCATGATGCACATATCGCACGATAATCAAACATGTTGCTGTCAAGCTGCGAGGCACGACATTGGTCAATTAACGGTTCTCTGCTATCGGCTCCATTGATATATCAAGATACGTCGTTTCACTGCATGTTTTGGACTACGGTGTTATCTTTAACATCATCCACAATCGATAAGCTGCAGTGTCGTCACACACCATGGCATGCAAGTTGACATGAGGGTAGGCATGTATTGCGTGGAAATCAATTAATCTTAACGGTCTGGACCTTACAGCAGGGTCATCAAGATCTTGTTCTTATCTCTTCGAAAGAGCCCGTCGTGAACAATATCGAAAATCCAGAAGTGTGGCTAAGCTGAACAGGTTTTCGTATTTACCTCTGGACTCAAGATCTCCGATGGTTATCAATGAAATGCAGGACATGGCTGCCTTGGGACACCTCAAGAGCCATGTTGTCTTATCCTGACAACGCCTCGCTGCATGCAAACACGGGACGCCTCGATACAGCCATCAGATAAGAGAACCCGACGTGCATGAAAAAAAAAGATATCCCAACTCAAAGGACCACTCTATGACCATTGCGTCTCATCCTGCATGAGCCAGCCCACAATCTCTGCAATCTCTCCGTGATTACACGAGCACCGCAACGTCTTGCCCTTCCTGCCCAGCGTCTCCAGAATCAACCCGCAGAGCCGCCGAGCCCTTTCTGGCCGTGACCTCGATCTCAATCTTCATGGCCTCGTCCAGCAGTCCCGCGACCATCATGGTGGCCGCAGGCCGCGGCGTCCCCTCTTCCTCGCCCGCCAGCCACCTGCGCAGCACGGGCCAGCACGGCGCAAAGTCTTCGCGGGCGGGCAAGATGTACCGGACCCGGACAATGTCGCGCACGCTGGCGCCGGCCTCGGACAGGGCGGCGGCAATGTTGCGGAACGTCTGCTCGGCCTGCTCGGCCACGTCGGGGGAGATGGTGCCTGTTTCGTAGTTGTATCTTTTGTTTTTTGTCTCCCTGGTTAGCTGAGAATGGCCCCCAAGTGATGTAAGAGGGAGAAGGAGTCATTCTGGTGAAGAATTGCATGACGGAAGAATGACAAACGAACCCCGTGCAGCCAGATACAAAGACCCATTCACCAGTGACGACGGCGCGCGAGTAGCCAATCTGTTTCTCGAAAGAGGACCCGGAACTAATCAATTGGCGAGCCATGATGGCGATGAGTGCATATACCGAACAGGAGTCGTTTTTCGAATCAATCAAAAATCAATATGAATTTCACATGTGAGGTAAGCAAGGCGAGTACAATGGGAAACGACGAGGATCATTAAACTGTCTCCATATAGTCGGACTCAGTGATGTGACTCACCAGTGTTGAGCGGGCCTGCGCACCAATCAGCTGATGACGGAACGGCGAGTCTAAAGATTGACGCCAAATAGAGGGGGCTCGTCAATATACTCAACTTTTGACTAAGCAATCCATGAGTCTTAGGAAAAAAGAATTATAATGAACATAAAAGCGACCGGCTAGCAAAATGACAGTCAAATTGTCGTACAGAGTGCCTAATTTCGGTTCTCGAGCGATTCAATGGGACAATTCCGGAAACCTTTCTCAAGGCTAGTATAGTAATTGATGCATCTACTGATTTCTGTAGTAAACACGTCCAGGACAGCCATCAGCAGGCTTGGCAGATCCAAGAAGCAGTTGGTACACACGATGACCCTCGACACGATCCGGGACCTGCGTGCCGTCCCGAATCGCCTTGCCGTACTCGGTATCCTCGCTCAACTCCGCGGCCGTGCTCTCGGGCACCGGATGGCGTATATCGGCCTGCTCTCCCGGGTACTCCGAGACAAAGTCGAACTCGCGCGCCATGAGGGCGAGGATGATCTTGCCCTCGAGCATGGCCAGCTCCTGCCCGATGCAGTTGCGCGGCCCCTTTTCAAAGGGCCGCCAGGCGTCCTTGCCGGCTTCGGTAAAGAGCTCTGCCTCGGGAAATGGCGTCTGGCTGGGTATGAAGCGCTCGGGGATGAATTCAGTTGGTCGCGGAAAGAAGCGCTTGTTGCGATGGACCAGGTGGGCGGTGGGCCAGATGAAACAAGCATCGTCGACGATCATGGGGACCTTTTCCTGCGTCCCGGGGTCCACGACATATCCCCCGTGGAAAGGAGCACGCAGCGTACTGGCCGGCGGGAAGATGCGCAAGGTCTCCTTGAGAACAGCAATGGTGTATTCGAGCTTGTTTACGATATAAGGGTCCTCCTTGATCTTGGCAGCAGTCTCGGCCAGACCAGTGGGCAGATGGGTGTCCAGTTCCTTCTTGATTTTGGCGTAGACTTCAGGGTGCTTGTGCAGGAAGTACATCGCCCAGCAGAGTGTCGAGGAGGTGGTGTCGTGTCCAGCAAAGATGAACGTCTTGACCGAGTCGCTAATGTCCACCCGCAGGCTTTCCGGCATGTCTTTTGGCTCGCGGAATCGAAAATCAATGTTCTGCGCTGCCGAGATCTCCTTTTCGTAAGCGTTCATGGCCAGATCGACAACGGAACGTTTCTTGGCAGCTGAATTCCCACTGCTCTCGGCCTCCAACGCCTCCTTTGCGCGTCTCTCAATCTTGAGGTCGAGCTCCCTGCTGATGGCACGGTCTAGTTCTCCACCATTACGCCAGAGCTTATAAGGCCGGAGCAAATCGACAGCCTGCCATGGGAAGACGGCGTCCGAGGGAGGCATCATTTTGGATCTTTCCCGAAATAGCGTCGTGATTGGGTGCTGTTGCGTCTGGGCGTGCAAATCGGCATCGAGAACCACCTTTCCAATGATGTCGATAGTCAAGCCTGTGAACAGAGCCTCCAGCTCAAATAGCTCTCCGGAGTCGGCTTTCCGCTTGATGATGTCGCAGAAAGTCAAGCTCGCGTCGACAATAACGTCGGACAGACTCATGATATTGGTCAAGGAGAAGCCCGGGTTGAAAATGCTACGGAGATTCTTCCATTGAGCGCCTTCGGTAGAGACCATGTTGTTCTTGCCAAGGAATCTATTGAGCCAGCCTGAGAGGGCCGGGGCCTTTGGTAAACATGTGGTAGTGGTGACATATTTGGAGGCTGCCACCGGGTCGGCAATGTACAATGTCAATGGTCCAAATGGCCGGCTGATGACAATCAAATCAGCATTGGTACATATCCATCGAGTAAAGGGTACTACGGCATTGCAGCTTGAGACTGTCAGACATACAGATCAAGGTAAAAGACTTCTGGCAAATTCCATTTGGTGCGAACATAATCTCCCCAAACTTGGGCATGAATATTCGGCGGGAAGATCTTTGTCAGCTCGCCGGCAATATGAAGATGACCGACCAGTTTGTTCTGCATAGGTGGTTGTGGCTGCGAGGGCGAGGTACATCAGTATACTAGACTCCAGATGTGGTAACCCGTTGAGCGACGCATGCGGTCTTCGTGTATGTGTATGACGCGCAGCAACGTATGGTGTGGAAAGGGATGAGTGGCACTGACTAGACCGTCCAATTGCTTCCTCTTTTTGATAAGATCATCAATGTAGTACGCGACACCGGCCAGCAGCAGAGCTGCAACGGCAACTATTGCACGCAACATTGCCGACGAATTTCCTGATGTTGGTTGGAGAGAGAGGAGAATGTCTAGAATTCATGTTGCACAGGACAATTGTCAAACTACGCAGGAGACGCCCAAAGCGTCCGCTTATTCCAGGTCCCAAAAATTAGCGCCAACAGGAAGCGATTCCTTGCCATCCAATGTTGCAGGGAACAACAGTCCTGATAATCTAGGAGAAGCCACGGATATCTTGAAGGATTGAAAGTTAAAATCTAATCAATGACTATCCCTGATTGAATCGCACTATTCTACAAGTGCTTACCACCGTTGGAGTACTTGATGACATGGCCATGAATTGTCTCCCATCTCCTTGGTTGACGGCAAGGGTCCAGCTTCAGCGCCCCACTGCGCCGTTCAACCCGGTCGCAGCGAGTGATCCCCGCTAACCGTTGTGAACGACCCGCCAATGTGGTTCACCAGAGGGGGGCCATCGCTAAGGACAAACCCTTGGGAAATTTAGGGTGTGATTTGCTCGCGTTTTTAAGGGGGGGGTTTTAACTCTTAAGGCTATATCGCATTATATTATTTTTATGGATAAGATGGCTTTATACCACGGAGTTTGCCGCTTTAATAATTAATTGCATTTTAATTAAATTAAGGATTAGGGTAACTTTAAAATAAAAGGCGGTGAAAAACGCGTTTTTGGTAAATTATAATTTAAAATATTATTTTGCGCGTATATGCTATAAAAATTATTATTATTTTATTCGATATTATAATAAAATGGCAATTAAAAATTCTTAAAATTAGCTTAACGCTAAGCTCGGTAATTTAACGCCTAATTTTACGGCTATCGAGGGTCCGAATAAGCAAAATTATAAATTTATTCCTGCTAATTTTAATTTTAATTAAAATATGCCTTTATTAAAAAAATTAGCAAAAAATAATACCCCTTTTTTATTATCCTAAATAACCCCTAATTTGCCCTTATTAATATAAACGATTATTCTTAATATATTTATTAAAGGCGGAATAGCGCGTAACTCGGTATTAGCGCGCTTATCCGGTAATATTAAGCTAGCGTAATTTAATTAATTTAATAACGCGAAAATTAAGGCGCGCAAATTATTTATTTTTAAACCGACCCCCGACTTTTTACGGCTGCGAATAATTAACGAAAAAAAAGGCGATTTTCCTCGAATTTTATAGTGAATTTACCTCGAATAAGGCATTTAAAATTTAGAAAAATTAAAGCTTAATATTTATTTTTAGCGATATAGGGGATTTTATAAAAAAAAAAAGTTTTTAGGTAAGGCCTTTATTAAAAAAAAATTAAATATTTATTTTATTAAATTAAGGAAAAAATATAAGGTTTATTTAAAGTTAATAAATAATAAAAATA